>VCCN01001611.1:10351813-10368648 GCA_006491835.1 Architeuthis dux
GTGTTACATGAGTCGTTCTATTTCGTGGTCTTTCTCTAACTTTAAACGAATACATCTATCTACGACAGAAAATACAGCTAGAGATAGACCACGAAATCGAAATAAAACAACGCATAACGACAGGTTGGAAAGCATTCGTTATGAATAGAGACCTATTGAAGAGCACCTTGCCAATGTTGTTAAAGCGTAAAGTATACAATGGATGCATAATACCAGCTATGACTTACAGATGCGAAACATTGAAACTAACAAAACGAACGGATAACCACATAGAATCGCACAAAGCCATGGAAAGAGCAATGCTAGGGATACATCTAAGAGCTAGAAACAGATCAACATAGATCAGAGGGCGGACTAGAGTGAAATATGTCATACAACTAATTAAGCAACGCAAATTGAGATGGGATGGCCACTTAGCAAGGAAATATGACAACAGATGGAACATATAACTTACCGCTTGGTGACCATGGGGCAGTAAACGCATCAGGAAAGGACCAGGCACAAATGAAAGGATGAGATAGAAAAGTATGCCGGTAATACACATCAGCGGTTAGCGCAATCACTGTCGGCATGGAAGGAGATGAGGAAGGCATATTTCCAGCAGTGGACTTACAATGGATGATGCTGATGATGATGATTATTGGGTATTGTGTGTGGTATGGAATATTTTAGAAGTATCTTGTTTCCCTGATAGGTACATAAACGGGCTCGAACTGTTTTGTTTCATGAAAACGTCAGCGAGGGTTTCCATTAACAAATGGATTGTTTACTTTTATTTAGCTAAAATCGTAAATCGTCAAGCAAAGATAGAATTGTTAGAAATGCTGAATAAGTCAGTGACCACATTTTGAAACAATGGCAGGCCAAGGGCATATAAGCAAAAACAAAATGCCCAAATGCTGTTCATGGAATTTTATTGGTCTATATTTGATAACAAACCCCCCAAATGTCGATTAAGATATGTTGTTCAATTCATTGAAAGAATTTAGATGATGCAATCCGTCTTCGACCCACGTCAATGTCTGGTACCAATAAATAAGGGTTGACAACTCATACAGGGTCATACCCGAGTCAACTGTCCAGAAGGTATCTGGGCCCCGTGTCCACGGCCCCGCCGCCCTCTCCACAGAGGGTGCGGTCAGCCGAACTCGGTATCTTTAGCTAGCTACAAAGCTATTGGCATGCTGTCCCAATGACTTAGAGAGTTATAAACGAGAATGCCAGTAGCAGCGAAGCGAAGTGGTTTTATAATTTCAATTGTCGTCTGTCCTCTTCGGTTGATTCTACCACAATTCTTTTCTGCCCAACCAATCGGCGTGTAAACCAGCACCAGTCGCCAGTCTTCCGTTACGTCTCCACACCCGATATGTAACATAACACCAGATCTGATACACGTTGCTTATAGCCCAATCACCTCGCTAATAGACCAACCATTTAAGTAACCTAATCAAACTTTTAAAAGCTGAAATTGGATCAATTTAAGACCGGCAACATTTCGAGAAATTAACGGAATGGTCACTTAGCAAGAAAAGATGACAATAGACAAGAGCAAAAAACTAACTGATTGGTCCGCATGCGACAGGTGCAATTTCGCAACGGTGAAAATCAACTATAATTAAGATGAAAAATTAGTATAACAAATAATAAGAGTAAGAGAATCAGAAAAAAACATGTAATGAAAACCCACTCACCAGACTCTCAAGAGAGTGTCTGATTAGGAACCATGTAAGGAAAAAAATCAAGTTGTTGTTCAATGACAATCCAGAGGAAAGTCTGAGAGAAATCGACGTAGAGATATACAGTATAGATAGAATGACACAATTTTTAAAAAATATATACGAATATTATACACATTCAAGCAAATGAAATTATGGAAGCATCTAAAGGGAAAACAAGTTATTATAAACGGATCAACAGAAAAGTAAATATTCTTTCGATATTTATTTTATTCGAGAAACATTGACGATGATACACACACTCATACATGCGCATACAGACTCGGGCACACACACACACACACACACACACACACACACACACACAGATAGACTAGCACAAAGAAAGGACGCGTCAATTATAACAGTAATGTCGTATCTCAATGGAATTAGAAACCATCAAACAGAACTCCCAACATCAACATAGTCAACATCACCATAGGTTTCTACAGTTTTTAAGTGAGTATATCTGTCTGGGTTGCTATGTATGTAGGTGTTGCGTGTACAGGTCACGAGGGCTGAATGTTTAAACATTTACTTCTTATTATGTCTAGAAAAAACGGTTTTCTTTTTGTTTTTTAATTCCCCTCCAAAATAGATTGTTTAGTGGGTGGAGGTCAATTTAGAATGTAAATTATGCTAAATCGGTTCCTTAGTTTGTGTCCGGCAGTATTCGCGCTTGTTTTCTTCTGAAAATTCGGACTTTCTTTCAGTGATCACTCATATAGACACAATCACACTGACAGAAACGCAATGACACAAACACGCGCACATACATATACAGGGGCGGATTTGGAGCGAAAAAGGGCCCGGGCAAACACCTAAAATCAGCCCATGAATGTAGAGTATGATTGTTTACAAAAAAAGGAAAGTATGATGTATAAACTACATATATTGTACAATTCATATAGTTAGGCAGTGTATTTTAGAGAAAGTAGAATATTTCAACACAAGTTACTGATGTGATTAGAATATTAACATATCATGTTCCAGTATGAAACTGTGCACCAAGTCGTAATAAACGAAGTGGTTTTATAATTTCAATTGCCAGACCCGGGTCAGCTGTCCAGAAAGTAGCTGTGCCCCGTGTCCACGGCCCGCGGCCCTTCTCCACAGAGGGCGCGGTCAGCCAAACTCAGTATCCCTAGCTAGCTACTCAGCTTTTGACATGAAGTGGTTTTATAATTTCAATTGTCGTCTCTCCTCTTCGGTTGATTCCACCACAATTCCTTTCAGCCCAACCAATCGGCGTGTAACCAGCACTAGTTTTCCGTTACGTCTCCACACCCGATATGTAACATAACACCAGATCTGATACACGTTGCTTAGAGCAACAAGGGTGAGGAAGACGACGAAACTTATCGACGCTCCCACCTCGCCAATAGCCCAACCATTTAAGTAACCTAATAAAACTTTTAAAAGCAGGCAGCATTTCGATTGATTGATTGATTGTTTTGTTTAACGGTACATCGACCCTTGGTGGGTCATTTAGTGCCGAATTCAGTAGGTGGGGAGATCCCATGTCCCCGTGACTAGAGACTTGAGGGGGAAGAATGCCAAATCCCTGTCACTGAGACAAATGCCACGATGACCGGGATAAGCTGGTCAGTGTTCAAAAACTTCTCAGGATCCCGAGCATGTTGATGGTGATCGCCTCCCGACCAGCTGGCCCCAACATTTCGAGAAATTAACGGAAGTCACATGATTGATGACGTCCTCAAAAGGGCCTGATTTTTCTTTGAAGTGTTGATATCTTCTGATATATAGTTTATTAACGGCCGTAGACTGACGGTCTCAGTAATTGCTCTGGACATCAATTATAATTAAGATGTCAAATTAGTATAACAACTAATAAGAATAAAAGAATCGGTTAAACAAGAAAAGACAACTCCAGACTCTCAAGAGATTGTGTTATTAGGAACAATGGAAGAAAAAAAGCAAGAAACAAAATCAAGTTGTTGTTCTATGACAATCCAGAGGAAAGTCTGGAAGAAGGTGACGAAAAAGAATTCAGATCTTTTCACAAAAATAAAATATTACTAAATGATGCGCCTGGGGGAAATAAACGTAGCGATATGCAGTATAGATAGAATGACGCAAGTTTAAAATATATATATATACGAATATTATACACATTCAAGCAAATAAAACTATGGAAGCATATAAAGTTAAAACACGTAAGCAGAAAGGTAAATATTTCTTCGATATCTATTTTATTTCAGAAACATTTACGATGATACACACACGCACGCACACCCACACATACATACGCAGGCAGACTCGCACACACACATACATACACGCGGGCACACGCGCGTACAGACTCGCACAAAGGAAGGACGCGTCAATTATAACAGTAATGTCCTATTTCGATGCAATTAGAAACTATCAACATAGATCTCTTCAGTTTTTAAGTGAGTCTATCTGTCTGGCTGGCTATGTATGTAGGTGTGGCGTGTACAGGTCATATCAATGGTGTTAGAGAGCTGAAAGATTAAACATATACTTCTACTTATTTTTAAAAAAGATTCCCCTCTAAATTAGTTTTTAGTGGGGTTGGGGAGTTCAATTTAGAATGTAGGTTTATGCTAAATTGGTCCCTTAGTTTGTGCCCAGGAGTATTCACGCTTTTTTTTGGTTTTTTTTTGTAAGTTTCTTTTTAGTGATCACCACCCAAACTAGAAAAGGGCGTGGGAAGTAACATACCCAACACGGCAGGGTGCCGAAAGACATTGATCACGTGACGGTTTCTATTTAGTGACTAACCATACCAGTTTTTGTTTGAGAGAGAGCGAGAGAGAGAGAGAGAGAGAGAGAGAGAGAGAGTGAGAGAGAGAGAGACACACACACACACACACAGATACCTATAAACACAAACACACTGACACAAACATATATGCAGGGCCTGGGAAAACACCTAAAATCGGCCCATGACTGTAGACTATGTTTCTTTACAGGAAGGGAAATGTGATATATGAAATACATATATTGTACAGGTTCATATATCCAGGCAGTGCATTTTAGAGAAAGTAGAATAATACTTTAACATAAGTTAATGATGTGATTAGAATATTAACATATAATGTTCCAGTATAAAACTGCGCACCTTTTTTACAGCCCGACTAGTGCAACCTACTGCACTCTACATAAGTTATAGGTGTTTGCATATGTAATTTTAGATAGAATTATAATTGCTGGGACTTATTTTGGCCCCCATCTACAGGATCTGGGGTCCAGGACATCAATAATTGCATTATACAGTTGATCACTTATGGCATACAATTACATATACTAGATCTACCAAAAGCACATTATTTGGTTACGGGTACTTTAGATCAGTTGGTTAAGGTTCGACGGGACTGTGAAGGGGTGAAAAAAGTAACTGATTTCATTGACTGGGCAACAGATTTCCGGTGCAAGAAGTCAACCATGTGACTTAGCCATGTGATCAAAATGACAGAAAACCCCTTAGGCTCCAAATACGTTAGGGAGTACTTTGAATTCTGATCATTTGGATGCATTTACTCTGATGTCAGTGGGAAAAGACATACTAAACGGTATATACCAGGGGTCGCCCAAGTGGTCGTTATCAACGCCTGGGGATCGATGGGACTATCTAAGAGGTCGATAAATCCCTGGGAGTCGATAAACACCAATACGAGTCTATTGAACATTTGAGGTAAAGAATAAATGTGATATACTGACTTATCATAATTATCATATGAAACAAACAGCATTTTCCTGGGAAGGTGCAGCATACCGAAGATATTCTGTAAAGAAATTCTCCAAATGTATGAATATTTCGATGAATAGTAATAAAATCAATCAAACGTCAGTATCATTTATTTGTAACATTATGTAGCAATGATGAGTGCGGATGATTTAATTAGGTTAATTTAGAGTCTCTAATAAAGAAAGGAAATTAGTAATTAACTTTATTCGTCGATCGTTCACTTTAGCTTGTAATAAGAAAATCAAGTCTAAATAAAGTTTTCTCACGGTCAAAACGTGTTAAGTTTTGTTTCCCAGGCTCTTCGTGTCAGAGGTCAAATGACTGACCATAACGGAAGAGAAGGATAGGGATTTTGGGAAAGGATCCCTGTGGGATTGGCGACGTGTTTTGGTCATTAGATTAGTCAGGTTATCTTCCTAGTGATGTTTGTGGTAGGATCACTGACCAAAAGCATATGGTACGGGCAGATAAATAGAATTAACGGAAATAAAGGCGATAAGACTTTGGGTTTGGCCACGCAAGTTAGTAGATTATTGAGATTGAGAAACTAAAAATAACGGAAATGAAAAAAGAAAGAAATGAATAAAGAAAGAATGAAGCGATTATGTAAAGCGATACGTTTCTAAATCGAGGGACAAGCAGAGAGAATTAGCGGCGGCCCAAGGGTGAGGATCACGCGTCTCTTAGGCATAGCTAAATAGACTAAATAGATTTGTCTTAGCCTCTCTCTCTCTCTCTGTCTGTCTGTCTGTCTCTCTCTATCTATCTCTCGGCACACACCTTGTCAAGTTAACCACCTCTGGGGACGAAATGTGAATGATGTTGTGTTTTGGAAACTGCTGCTACGATGTATGTCAATGTACTTCGCTTGCATGGGACAGCGACCCAAATAAACAGGTATACTCTATAAACGTGACTTCGATTGCTTCAACCTTTTTGTGCATCTCTGCATCTGGTAATTATATGTATGCATGTTAACAACAAGTTACCATGCTAATACCATTCATATTAAAACTGCCTTATTGAATTATATGTTATCTTTGTGTGTAGACTATGGGTTTATTTGAGCGCGGGAACTTGTTTTTAACTGCGACGACAGTTCTATTAATGCCCAAAATATTGTCCTTCAGAACAAATTTGAATAGGTTCATAGCGCTGTTAAGAAAGGAAAATATGTGACGTAAGAAAGGCGTTCGTAATTTAAGAAGCTAACACATGTTTATAACATCTCATAGTGTAAGCGTAGCGCTATGACCTATAATGTATGGGAAACACAATTCTTGGATACAAGCAAACATATAGGAAAGCTAGGGAGAATTGGTCAATGTTCATTTTCAGAGACTCCGTTTTAATCTCTTAACACATTTGCATTATTCGTTTGTTTAATCAATCGGAAACAAATAGTTTTATCACAGAAACAAATGTTGCCAAATGCTATAAAAACTTGTGTAAATAACATCACAGGTTTCGAAGAGGCTGTTCTTTCTCTTGTTTTCTTTCTTTGAAAAGCTGCTGGTAACCCCGGTAGAAAGATTTGAAAGTCAAAAAAGATTGGAAACCATCCCGAAAACAGTATTATCGAAATCGCCAAGGAGGCTCGGGAAGAATGCGGAAGTATTGCTGAGATTTACCATCCTGTAAGAACGACCGGATACGTCTTATCCTATTATATTTGTATCTTCCCCTGTCAAGGTTGCCTATGAAGCTAACATCGTTGTGCAGATACTATTTGAACATGTAAGGTAGTTATTGAAGAATGATTTGCTTAAGTGTTCTTTTACCAATTTTACGTCATCAATCGTGGCATGTCAGTGACATGACGTTTTGTCAGATTATCTGGTGATTATAAGGACAACAAGAAAAAAGTAGATGCATACCTTTCTTAAAGGCATTAGAGCAAAGGGAACATATTCAACATATTTGAAACCGCATTAGCTGACAAGAATATCATTTTTTTCATATATACACGTTATCTAACAAAACAATGTTCCACAAAACTATGTGTACATCGTAAGATTTTTATCTAAAATCTAAATCTAAAATATAGACGAAAACGCTTAAATATTTTACTGTGTATTTGTGTATTTATTTTTTGTCTGTTACAGCCAAAAGGAAATGAAGAGGGGTGATGAATACGTATAACAGTATGCTGATATAAAAGATTTCGTTCAAATGATTTTGTCTAATTCATTTCATTTTTAGAATTGGTATAGTAAGGACAAATTATCAATTTTATGTGGTCCGTCATTTTAAACGGCACGGGTACACTAGTTATATAAGAGGTTCTTTTTTTATCTATTTTCCCCACGGAAGATGTAATGTATAAAGTCACCCCTAAATTATACAGTCATATATCCTTGGCTATACCTACTTTCACTTTCACTTTCATTGTACATATACATAAGCGTTAATTGGCGGAAAGTAACGCCTGGTTTACTTCGAACGCAACTGAAATTGAGTGATAAGCTGGAAATAAATATTACGATGCTAGTGTTAAATTGGTTAAATCACGTCTTCGATTAAAGTAAAGAAGAAGGCCTGAAGCTGAAACAGAGCAAGTCAATAATCTTTTTCCCCAGTTACTATAAAACTCAGTCATTTTACATAATGCACCAAATATCGACCAACGGATATTGAGAGGCTTCTGAGCGCATCAGATTTTGCTATCAATAATTTTCACACTTAACTTTGGTAAAATCGCATGTACAGAAGAGAAAAGGGTGGACAACAAAACTGTAATGGCACCCGAGCTGGACGTGGTTGCACGAGGTGGCACCCGAGTTGGACATTGTTGCACGAGGTGGAACCCGAGCTGGACATTGTTGCACGAGGTGGCACCCGAACTGGACGTGGTTGCACAAGGTGGCACCCGAGCTGGACGTGGTTGCACGAGGTGGCACCCGAGCTGAACGTGGTTGCACACTGCACCCAGAGTTGGCCATATCCTGAGCAAGTCTGCCACGTGGCGTGGTTCTATATTAACTGATTTGTTTCCTGTGAGCGTTTTTCTTCTGGTGTTTGCAAGCACGTTTGGCGATTTTCGCGATGGCTGATAAAAACAGAACAGAGACTGTGCGTGAAGTTTTGTTTTCTTTGGGGGAAAACTACAACCGAATCTGTTGTAATGCTTCGAGAGGATTTTAAAGAACAGTTTTGGGTGAAACATAAGTGTACAAACGTGGGGAAATGTCACTTGGATACCACGATCTGTGTCATTTATGTATAATGATTAGAGTTAGGTATGAACAGAATGGACGAAAATTCCAGCGTGAAATCGACACGTGAACAATTTAAAAAATTTGGCAAACATCAGCATCCTATTCGATTTTAATAAAATGTTCGATACTTATTTATTAAAGGACGAATGTTTAAACAAATAATATTCCATTCCAAATTTCGGAGAAGAACAATTTGTTTTCATATGATTCCTACCCCACCTTTTATTAATTTGATGATTTATTTACTTTATATGATGATGCTTTCGTTGATTCTTACACATTTTACAGATTATATCCAGAGATACTAATTATGTTTACCTTTTTTTAGAATAATATCCAGGAACTGCTGGAACGGAACTCTTACTTTGGGATTAAAAAAAATAGGAAATTAAGTAAAATAATTTTTGTTTCGGCATTTTTTTAGTTTTATTCGATTCACTCAATATCTTTTTTAAAAAGAAGAAAAATCATTTATTATATTTTTTTTCCGATATTTTTGAGATTTTTGAGATTTTTGAAATGTATACTTTTTATTCTTTCTATGTTGCGGTCCGACTGAAACTTATATAAGAATATTACAACAAGGATGAATAATTAAATATGGCGAAATGATGAAAACATATTTACCGGCTGTATTTTTCATATATTTTATTCAGTTTTATGTTTATGTAAATTGACCACTATTTCAAATTATGGGAGCTGCAGACGACAACATGCGTATTTTGCACGCCCCAGCCGTGGTGCATTTTAATCTTGTTTATTTTTTCCACTCAAATATATATGTACTGCATTGTCTACCATACATTTTTAAAATCAGATATTGATGCACGCTTGGAATTTATTTTTCATTTTTGTTCATTTTGTTCATACCTAATTAGAGTGAGTGGAATTTTATTTAATAAATCCCACTCGTGATATGAATGTTTAGTTAAACAACTAATATTATTATATTTCTTTGTTCACAACAATAATAATGTCCACAGTTTTAAAACTATTTTCATCTATAATGATTGCTATGGTAATGCTGTAGCTATTTTGTTGGTTATTTTAAAACTCAGTGGCGATTTCATTTCAGTGAGAGCATACCGTATAGCATTACACCAATAGTGCTAAAACGGTATTGTGTGATGGCACACTAAGCAATATATTGAGATACGTGAGACACCAACTGTAAAAAGGAAATTAATTTGACAAAAACAGTTCAGTAGTCAATGAACAAATATTTGATATCAGCATACTAATATACGTACGCATCACCTCTTTATCTTTCATCTGTCTCTAAAAAGGTTGAGATGTCACAAAACGTAGTGATAAAACTGTACTATAGTACCCCTTAGGAGGGGGTGGACGAATGGAAGAATTAATAGATAGATAGAGCGATAAATAGAAAGATAGATAAATATATAAAATTGTATCGGGTATAGCAAATGTTATTTAAGTGCGTAGAAATGAAAATTCGGCCTTACCATGCCATTCCCGTATGATTGAGAGGCCAACATTTGCAATTTCAAAATAATGGCTGTTGGAATATTAAAAGGTGAAACATGAATGTACATTTGGTAAACAATGATAAATGTAGATATGAATGTGTAAAGCCTACCATGAACAAATATCCATGGCCTGATGCAATATTGGTCACGTCCCACATAATACGAATGATGTCATGCGTTTGTGATTGAAAAACATAATTTTAGGTATAAATATAGGAGACAAATGAACTGATGGGCAGTTTCTCGGCCGGGCCTTTTATAGATACGTGCCGGTACGACTCCGTCCTCCCGCCCCCAGGGGGAGGGAGGGCACAGGACATACTTGAAATGCTGTCCGCCGGATCTCAGATGTGAGCCACGATTCCCTCAATTGAGAAATGATCAGTATTAGTGAGCAGTAGTTAACCCGTCTAAGATTAAACAGAGCTGTCTAAGCCTTTAAGGATTTAAGCAGTTATCCATAGTTACCCATGTTATGATTTTTTTGATAAGCCTTGAAAATAACGGTTAACCCAGCCAACACTATTGTAAGCCAGCCGGATAAACATACGTATGGATAATTCTGAACTTCGAGTTTTCATTTGTGAGTCAACAAGTCGTTTGATCATCAAGTTCCTTGCAGCATCAACAAAACCCAGCAGAGCAGATACACACCGTTACAACATCCAATGAATCAGCTCTGCACCAAGTCCCAGTTACACCAACCAGTTCCAACTATACACACCAGTCCAACACACAGCCAGCACCAGAAGCAAACGACCAGTTCCTAAACTTGTTATGTGACACTACGTTTATTTAACCGAACAGCAACGCTTTTGAGACCTCTAGACACAGAGTACAGACCCTTAAGTACCACCACAACTCTCTAACCACTAGACAATTCTACGAGCCTCAAAAAGCTGTATATAAAACTATATACACCCCCTCACAACGTAACCAAACCACTAGATTGAAAACTCAGTGGTGGAACCAGGACAGACAAAATACCCACACTGGACACGTTCAAGGCTTGAAGTACATGTTCGCATAATTGGGAAGATGTACATGGCACACTTGGGTGATAGTTGCGGCACACTCTTGTGCCGTGGCACACAGTTTGAGAACCACTGCCTTATAGCATTACGTACTTAAACCGTTCGCGCCGTTTTACAACGTCTGCTTATTGTTGTCATTATCGATCGGCGTTGCTCATTTGTTAATCTAACACATACGGGGTTTCGTTCCCTGGAGACGAATTGTCGCCGCCTCTGACCTATGTCCATTCTTCACTGCTAACGAACCCCAACGCCTGGAAGAAAAGCTGATGCCTGGCCGTCCATGTGATTTCAATTGGAAATTGTGTCGGGCTGGGCTAAATCTCTGCCTTGTCCGGCCAAGGATGACGGGGCGGACGCGGAAAGAGGAGAACGGCTTGTTGGCCGCTCAAGATGAATGATGATGAGCACACCTTATACACGCTTAATCAAATCAATTTTAGCCTCAATGGCTGAGGTGGAGATGAGAGCCGCCGCCATTTTCCTTGGTGTCATTTCAAAGGATACGTGACTTGCTCTTCTACAGATTCAAAGAGACACGTCCATTCAGTGCAATTAACTGAGTTATTATCTTATGCGACGAAATCCAATTATAGCACCAAGTATGAAGTTCAAGTTTTAAAATTACCTGTTTTCAGTGAACGTGTTTTGAAAAGAAGTCAAAAGATTGGATTCTCGCCTATAGGTTTAAACTGGAATCACCTTCTTTCATAATACATTTTTGTGTGGAAATGATATACTGTCTGTAGTATCTCTTGTTGTTGGCTGTTGTATGAAACAAAATGAATAATATTTAAGTTTTAATTAGCTGCCAGCCTTCCTGAATCCTTCTCGCCGGCCATACACGTGCAAACATCCCAGACACGCACACGTAGCTTGACACCATACAAAACATAGTGTAACAAGTTGCCCAATGTACTTGTTATATCTTAGATATCCACGTAATCAATACACTATGAGGATATCGAAATATACAGCAGGTGAATTCAGAGACTGAAATAAAGCAAAGATTATCAACATCGTCAAGAGCCAGTATTTTCTGATGATTCGCAAAATAAATCTCTATCTTTTCTTTCCTGATCAGATTTGAAAACCAATAAATGGCCATCCGCCCATATTATTCTGGAGGTAGTAATCTTTATCCACGGCTCTGTATAGTTTTAAACTGGAATCATATTCTTTCATAATACATTTTTGTGTGGAAAAGATGTAATGTCTATAGTATCTCTTGTTGTTGGCTGTTGTATGAAAAGAAAAGAATAAGGTTTAAGTTTTAATTAGCTGCCCGCCTTCCCGAAGCCTTCTCGCCGGCCATACACGTGCAAACATCCCAGACACACACACGTAGCTTAACACCATGCAAATATAGTTCCATTGCTTTATCTTGTAACAAGTTGCCCAACGTACTGGAAATGATGTAATGCCTATAGTATCTCTTGTTGTTGGCTGTTGTATGAAACAAAAAGATACTCAGGGACGTTGAGATCCAGAGTGACCACCCCATCCAAGCAGAAAGACTAGCGGTCCACAGTGTGGAAATCAAGGAAAGTGAACGATTGGAAAAGATCTCAGGAACTGGGAAAGCATTGGAACATGAAGGTTAGAGTCGTACCCACAATAATTGTGTCAATTGGAACCGTACCTAAAACATTTAAATCCAGATTGTAAGAATTGGAAAATCTAGTAAGCATTGAGGCATCCATTCAGTTAAATGATCTCAGTTATTATCTTACGCAACGAAAATCAATTATACTGCCAAGTGTGTAGTTTAAGCTTCAAAATTAGCTTTCCCCAGTGAACAAATTTCGGAACAAAGTCAGCCCATAGTTTCCAACTGGAATCATATACTTTCAGAATATATTGTAACATTATAGCATCGAAGATACAGCGTGGGTAGCATCGAATAATGCTGGAATCTTAAGTGTTTCTCAGCTGGAGGCCAAGTGGCCTCTCGATAAGGATGGAATATATAATCTCTCAGTGGGAAGTGAGAATTGTAAATTTAAATCAGGATTAAATTGAGGCTGACAGTACAAATAAAGCAAAAAGCTATTTATTTGGACAGACCAACCCAGAAAGGGACAGGATAGCCATAGACCTGAAAGATGAAAGAAAGATACTGACAGTGGCAGAGACACATTCATTCGGGACTGGGCCTACTATCTGGGTATTTTTTATTGTTTGTTCACTCCAGCGACATTTCGTGTTTTAGAAATAACGGACTTCGCTCTCTCGATACACACACAGAATAGAGGAAATATATTTTGCTGCACATGGCGTTTGTCTTCCTGTTCTTGAGTGAGTATAAAACGGCTTCCTTTTACGGTTTCGCAACGTGTAATTCTCCTTCACGGCCATTCAATTTTTTGCAGCTGTCCCTGAACTCCCACGAAGTTGTCTCTTAAGAAAGTTAGCAACGCCGCAACATCTTTGTGTGGAAATGATGTAATATCAATAAGAGTGTCGAATATCTAGAAGTAACACTATAACGTTTCTAGTCGGGGAGTCGCCAGGTTATATCTCATGCAAAAGAAGCGTCGTGTTTGTCGAAAAAACCTCCAGATGGTAAATGATAGGAATATAAATACGACCAGTGGACGAAAAAGACGCAAAGCACACATATAACTCTTTCTTATATTCCTACTGGAAAAAAACAATGCAAACACGACGTTTAGAAAATATTACAACACTCGTTTCTTCACTGTATTTAACCAATATACCCCTTATTTTAAAACATGAATCAGTACTATTGGGACAACAAACGCCATTCATGTGAGGAAGGAAGGTTGGTCAGTCTTTTTGTACGTGCGTGCGTCACTGCTAGAACGTCCCTTTCCAGATGCGTGGTTTTATTCCAGTGTGGACGGGACTCTGCCGCTGTACTTGGCCAGTCTGCACCAAGTCTATTACAATGTAATGGTAACGACGTTATTACTCTATCTACTACTCACGGGCAAATAACCGTAACACTAAGCGATGATTATGCTTAATAACAATTGCCCCATATGTTTCCTAGCAACACATGGAATGAATGGAAGTGAGAAGAGACACTTAGAGTTGCCCGTGATTAACGAAAGTTAATCAACAACTAAGATAACCGTGAAATACTTAAAAAGTGTCTGTCTTTATATCTGAGATTAGGAAGTATAATTACTTTACTCTAACTATTATAAAAAGGACTATAACAACCAAGATGAGACAACAGTTCAATGAAATCAGTATGATATTAATCACCGCTACCAACAACAGACCGGTTTAATCACTGTTGCTGTGTTTAGGTTATTCATGTGTTCTGACATTTATATGAATCTATGTAACTATCTATGTACATATCTATCTATGTATCCGAACTGTGACCAGTCCTAAGCGTTCATAAAACAAACTTCCCTCAATGAGTAGGGACAATTCTTTGTTTTTTGAAAATCCCCCTAAACAGTCTTTAGGCCTTCAATTTACAATGGGAGTTCATGCCAAATTGATCCCTTAGTTTGTGTCCAGCAGCATTCTCACATGTTTGAAGATTTGGACTATTTAGTGTTACTGCCCACCAATTCACGAGCTAAGAAGAGGCATATATAAGTGACGGCGATTCATAATTTCCCTTGGAATGCTAGTTTGTTAGATACTTAAAAGCAGGCACGCGATTACTTTTTATTCATTTTGACTAGTCTTTGCCTTCATCTTTAGTTGTTTTTATACAACTTTCAATTCGGGCCATCGTTTCTATTACATCGAATAACAGCGCGATCGGAAATCAAGAGTAAGCTTTCGATGAGAATCGAACTCACACCACGAAGGTGTCCAGTTTACGCTAGGCTGCATTTACCAATAAGCCACAAAGACTTTTAAACTTAAATCCTTACCTTCATTTTAATTTTTTAATTAATGTTTAATAATATTTCATCCAATAATAATAATGACGATTGCTTTATTAAGGCTAACTAGGACTGATACGTAAATAACAAGGACATAGCGTCGAGAGTTGGTTCTAAGGAGTTAAGTTTAAAAGTTATTCGTTGCTATAGAAAAGATGGCCCGAATTGAAAGTTGTAGAAAAACAACGTAAACTTGCATTCCAAGTTGGGGGTGATCAATTAAAAAGATGCAAAACGGAGTGATCAATTAATAAGTTACTTCTCTCCTGGAATTCAGCCGCGTTTTCTGGTATAGAATTAGAATTGTCCTTCTCCTAGACTGGCTAGAGAGCCTAGTCTGCCCTGCTATTTTACTCATAGCTGAAGGGAGTAAAATGGATTCATGCCTTTCCCTTGACCGGAATTTGAACTTGGCTCGCCGATCTGATATCATTGTCCGCTCTGTTAGCCACTATGCAACTCGTACCTCCAAAATAAAATAGAACTAGCATTCCAAGGGAAACTGTGGATTACCGCCACCCACATATGCTGTGTTGAGGGTGATCAATTAAAAAGTTCGAAAAAGGGGTGATCAAACTTACTTTTCTCGCCTTTTGTTGGGCTGTGATCACTAAAAAAGGTCTGAATCATTCCCAAAACAAGCCGGCACAAACTAGTGACCAATTTAGCATGAACTTACATTGCATATTGAATTCCCCAGTAAAAACCTATTTTGGAGGGGGATCTTCAAAAAACAAACAAACACATTTTTCCTACTCATTGAGGGGAGTGTGTGTGT
Organism: Architeuthis dux; assembly: GCA_006491835.1. NCBI lineage: Eukaryota > Metazoa > Mollusca > Cephalopoda > Oegopsida > Architeuthidae > Architeuthis > Architeuthis dux. The sequence continues at coordinate 10,367,657 of VCCN01001611.1, forward strand.
GCACAATCTCAAGTTTCTACTATGAACGGTTAGGTCTGGGCAATGTCCGGATACATAGATGCATAGATAAAAATAAATGTCAGAACAAATGAATAACCTAAGCCAAGCAATAAGCCAGCGTTGTGGGTAGCCGTGATTAATAAGATAACGGTAAAAGCTAGTCAAATTTAATAAAAGAATGTGTTACAATACTTCATCCAATAATAATAATAAAGATAGACTCGGGCTATTTAAGATATTTTGAAGTGTTTCGATTCCTCAAGTTTAATTACAATACAAATATTCACATTAGTTTCTGTATGAGAGATTTCCAAGTATGTTTAAAGCATCTTCTCTTTCTTACTGTTCGTTCTGTAAAATGTATTATTTATTTTGATGTCCTCCGTTGATACTGATTCAATCATGTCGTCTTAGATTTAGGCTTAACGTAACAAAAATGTTCACATAATTTGCCCGTACCAATATTAGTGGTTGTGTGTAGCGATTCTAGTCAATGGTAATATAATTTGTGATTGTTGGTCTTGTCATATGGTGGTAAATTAGTATTCTAGGACAAAATTGCAGACTGCTGAAACAATATTAGTAACCAAGAATAAAGAAAACAAAACAAGTTTGGTAACTTCTTCAAAAGAAGATTTCTGAAATATCCAGTCCTTAGTTCATCTTAAGAACACTATTCTGCCTTTGTAGTATCGATAAAATATCCCCACCAATCAGTAAATCGATTCAAACCTTTTCTGGAATAATTAAGTTTTGACTTGGCTTCTATTATGCAGGAGTGGCTAATCCAGTTAGGCGTCTGTATGGAGATCTTTTCAACAAAGCGAAAATCATCATTTATAATATTAGGGTGTATCAAAAGTATCAAACTTCACTCCTAAGCTGTTTGTACACATCTAAAGACTATCTATGACTCGACTATGTTGTTGTTGTTGCTATTGTTGTTGTTGTTGTTTCCTTGATTTGAGGTTTCATACAATCATACGCCAAGT
>VCCN01001611.1:10434176-10455398 GCA_006491835.1 Architeuthis dux
CAACTCCTCTGATAAAGACAGCGCAGTAAGCAGTACCTGTAAAGCCTATACTTTCATAAACTGCGATAGAAAACTTTTCAAAGTCTTGAGCAGTGGTTGCAAACTGTTGGTATGAATTGATTGCTAAATCAGTGAAACGGCTGGCAACAGTATTAGATGACAAGCCAATGCTTTCAAACATTTTCCTTTTCTAGAGACAGCGGATTTCACTAGCTTTTGAAATATATTCTTTGATAGAATTACCTTCAGTGAATGGTCGTGATAATTGTCCGATCATTTCGATGACAGCAAGACTTACTCTTACGGCATTTCACTTGTTTTGTTCAAGTTGAAAAAAAAGGTTATGTTGCTTCAGAGCAGTCGCAGGGAACTGGACAATGTAACTACCCCTACGAAGATGCGCTAAATTGTATCTTTATAAAATAAAGTTCCATAGGAAGTATGGGCTAAACACTTGTTTTAACCTGTCGCAAATGGGTAAAATCTAACGGAAACAAGAGATTGTACTTAGCTGAATAACAATGTAGATTCCGGTTGAGTATGAATTCGACCGTAACCTTCGAAACGCTAGTTGGGCGCTACATATTCTCTGCCTGCGTGTTTGTCTTCGTATAACGAAGACAAACACACATATGGTAATTAACAGTATATCTGTGTACCCTATCACCCTACGGGACTCAACTGATCTATGATGACGTAAAGGTAGGATGTTATGTTCTGATGATGCAGTAAACATGTTTAATTTAAAAAATGATACAAATATAAAAAGTAATAAAAACGAAAACAAAGATTAGTAGAAATATGTTTGTTGTTAACAGAACTCTAGTCTCCAAGTTCACTGCGATGCAAATCTCTATTATTTACGTATATCAAATGCAATATGCATCCATATATGTCCTATATGCCGTCAGTATTGACGGCAAGGGTAAAATAATATGTAATACACACAGGAGCCTTTGTTTTTATGGTATGTTCATCGTTCTTCCAATCCTTTTATTATAGATAATCTTTTTTCAAAACCGAATTCTTCGGGAAGTGCAATTTGTTAAACAGGAGACCCAGGAGGGTACTTTCCCGAACAATATACAATCTTTTTCTGTTGAGTTATTAAGGACATTACTTTTGAACGTCAACCAAAAACGTAAAACATTTTAAAAAGTTGTAAAAAGCGGTGTATTCCTGTATTCTATTCTATTCTATTCTAGCCTATTTGTTATCAGCGTTGTCTGTCGTATTTACGGTGTTTCAATGTTGAGAATATGCCTTTTCCGTAGTGGGTAATATCAGGTTTTGTCATTGATGGTCACCCATACATCAACTGAACCATGATACACTTGTAAATTTAGTCGGGCTTTCATCACATATGGTTAAGGAAAGCTGACGTAATACCCACTTGACCTTTGAACTGAGTTGACTGTTAACACACACCCACTGCAAACAAATGGATTTTCACTATATTTTAAATAAAAAGTATTATTTTTTCAAAACCATTAACCCATAAAAACCCACTGTGACTCCGGTGACACATACCATTTAATTGACCTGCACCGTCTCTTATATACTATTATAATTTATCCTTGATTTTAACCCATGAAGTGTACTATGTGACATCTACTGAGCATCCTGGTGTAGGCATGTGATTGTGTGTCAATTTGCCTATCCATAATCCCACATAATGTTCCTTCACGTAGAAATGGTTCTGGGTTCTTATGGGTTAAATGAACTAATTTTCGTAAAATCCTATCTTTCTATAACGGCAACTTTATTTTGGAAGATTTTTCTATCGGCGTAATCGAAAAATCGATGAAAAGAATTGATATTCAAAACACTCTCAGACCATAGTTAAGTATGCACAAGTAATTTCTCTTATTTTCTGACTAACTTTATGCTATTTTCTAGCAATTAAAGCCAAAACTAAAACTTCAAAGAAGATATTAAAGTTATAGCAATATATTTTCTATAGTTTTAAGAAGGGTCATTAATATTCAAATGGTTCTTCGGACGATTGAACTCCTTGTTATTTGGGCTGTAAATACGACGTTTCAGCCGATCCATTCTTCTGCCTTCTTCAGGTGTACAATCCGAGTGTGATGGGTTAAACAGAAGTTATGCTTAGAGGGTGGGGGGTAGCCCTTATAGCACATGGCCCGGGTGTTTCTGTGTCTTTGTCTTGGCAGATTTAGATTTGTTGAGAAGTGGAAGAAGCCACATCGGGTTGAAATCCGCACTTGTCTGGCTAATGCATTTAGTCGACATTTTGATGTGAGCTGCCTCTTTGATTTTTCTCTGCTTCCAACATCGTTCTCAATAATCTGGACTTCCTCCCAAAGAGGAAGATGCTCGCCGTTCTATCTCCAGATGTATCTATCTTGCCCCTGATCATGGCCGTCTTGTGTTCATCAAGTCTGACCTTGAGGGGGCGGCCCGTTTTTTCCGGTATAGACGGTATATAAATATGTTTTAAAATTTAATGTTTTTGGTATATTTTCTATATAGACGGATACTATTTACTTATTTTTATTAACTTCATAACATATTAATTACAAAAGAATATTTATATTTATTATTAGATTCAACTAAGAGTTATGATATACAAATATTTGCTTAGTTGTATTACTTATTTAAATAATATTTACAATCTTTACTCATATTTTATTAGTATTGATAATTGTTTCATATTCATTATTGATATTCAATAATATGTATTTATGATTAAATAATTTACGTTGCATATATCTTTTATTCATTAATCTTTTCGCAGATCAAGCGCATTAAAATGGCTTACTCATGTACGGTATTACAATGTTCAAATACCGAACGAGAGTTGATTAAGGAAAGGAAAGTAAGTCGTAAAACTAAATAAATAACAGGAATATTGCAAATATCAAAGTGTTATTGTTAGTTTCATAGGAAGCAAATAAACAAAAACCCAATCAAAATTAACAATAGTAAATATAATGGTGCATCAAAAGCATCATCTGTGCTGCCACTTGATCTTGAACCACTAGCCAGTTGGTTTGAATATGCAAATGCATGATACAAGCATAATCTAACACTGTTAGAAGTACCGGACTAAGATTTGACCTCACATTTCGCATGTATAAGAATGACAAGAGATCAGGATTTCGAACTAAAATCTTTTATTTTTTATTTGGTTGCCTCCGTTTTTATTTTGGTTGCCTCCGTTTTTCATTTATAATCTGGTTGCCTCGTTTTTAATTTGGTCGCCTCCGTTTTTAATTCAGTTGCCTCCGTTTTTCATTTGGTTGCCTCTGTGTTTCCTTTATATCCTGGTGGCCTCCGTTTTTAATTTGGTTGCCTTCGTTTTTCATTTAATTTGGTTGCTCAATTTTTAATTTGGTTGCCATTAATTTCGTTGCTCCGTTTTTAATTTGGTTGCCTCCGTTTTTAATTTGGTTGCCTTTAATTCATATGTAAAGCATTACACAAGGCTTCAAAAAGCATACAAGAGTTTTCGAGAGCAATGCTCCCACTAATCCTGTAGTCAGTGAGCGCAACAATTTTATGTTGTTTAAATCTTTTTCCAATGACAAAAGTATGTGCGCATTTTGAATTGGACATAGCGAATACATCTTGTTTGGGCTATCTACAGAATTTCAAACCTTTTGTGCGCACATTAATGTCCTTTGTGAGCCGGTTGCACACACGCGCAGTTTAGAAGGGAACAATTCTCGAGAGGTCGAAAAAACGAAAATAGACCCCAGATTATCCCCCAAAGAAGCCCATTCATCTTAATGTTTTGGTCCGTGGATGCAGTAACGTCGGTGTTGTAAGGTCGCCGGTCTTTCGACCGTGACCATAATTGGATTCATTTTCTTTTATTTAGCATACATTGTAGCCGGTATGGATTATTGTTCCACGCGCAGTTGTCGTTACGCATTTCGAGAAATGAATATTCAAAGTTACATTTGTTATATTTCATGTTTGTCAACTGATTCTGAAAAATAGAACCAAACATGTAGGGTTAGTCACTCAATAGAAACTGTCACCTGGCCAACTTTTTGGCAACGTGCCTTGTTGGGGGTGATCCATTAAAAGAATTGGATAAAAGGGGTGATCAATGAATAAGTTGGGCCTTTTGTTAGGCAGGGATCAATAAACAAAAAAGACCAAATTTAAAAAAACAAAAACGAGTGTGAATGCTGCCGGACACAAACTAAAGAGACCAATGTAACATAAACTTGCATTGCAAATTGAACCCGATTAAAAGCCTATTCGGGTGTGGTTACGGCCCTATGCTCCAAAAAAAAGAAAAGTGTTTCATTTAATTGTCAGTAACATAATCATCATTACTAGCTGAACCCGGGGAAATTCCTTGGATGTTGGCTGCCCTGTCGACTGGGGCATAAAGTACGCCGACTGCATCCTCTGCAGAGGGTGAACCCCCCACCCCCAAACAAAAGAAACAACAGGGGCTCGGCCCTGTCGGCTGGGAGCTAGAATGTGCCTACTGCATCCCCTGCAGAGAGATAGGATCCCCTCCCAACCAGGGGCACGTGTTCTTTCACCAAAGTCGCAAGTCTCAAGTTAAAAAAGAAACCTTTCACCAAAGTCGCAAGACACTATTTAAAAAAAACATTTCACCAAAGTCGCAAGAGCCCCTCCCCCAACCAGGGGCCACGTGTACTTTCACCAAAATTACAAGACTCTATTTTTAAAAAATAACCTTTCACCCAAGTCGCAAGACCCTATTTAAAGAAAGAAAAAACTTCTAGTTAAGGAAAAGTAACCTTTCACCATATTCACAAGACCCTATTTAAAAAAAAATAACCTTTCACCAAAGTCGCAATACTGTATTTTTTAAAAAGTTTAAACTGATATGCCGCTGAACAAATCAATCAATTAATCAATCGGATGTTGACAACTAAGATTATCCATTATTTCATGCCTCTGCTTTTATCCACCATATGCCTCTATCGTCTCATCCTCTCCCTTATCCCTTCCAATATTCATTGCTCATCTATGTTTTCATCTAAATGTTATACAAACATGAATTAGGTTCATATGTGAACATATTCCTATCCCCTTAGTAAATATTTAAGGACAAAAAAGCTTTCAGATTTGTAAAAAAAAGTTCCCCATCACTTTTTAACCCTTAAAGGGGGAAACTGTTCCCCTTCACTTTTGACCCCTTCAAGGAGGAAAAAAGTCTGCTTTCAGTTTTGACCCCTTCAAGAAGAAAAAAGGGTTTACTTTCACTTAGTCAAAACTAGCTGGGGCGTCATAGCTCGGTTCCGTTGCATCATAGCGATTACGTACAGATTATCATTTTTACTTATTTTCTGATGTTCTATCGTTTAGCGAAAACATTTAGAAAACCTTAATCTATTACCAAAATAGACTAAACATGAGGTCATCCTTGCCTATACGAATGTAAGATAACGTTGTTTGTATGCTGTATTTAGCTACCCTATGTTACGTCCATATAAGCAAAGATTACCAAAAATGACTTGCTTCAGAAAAGAAATACTCTAATTCCCCAACTATTGAGAACCACCACATTTGCCCCATACATAGTACATCGTAAAATAATGGGATATCGATTGGTGAAAACCCCATGTTTCTATCTCCATTAATTTCCGAGTTAATAAACTTCAAAAATCATGGGTCGGGTCAGGCCGGATTGGATCGTTTTTAAAAAAAATGGATTTTCAAAACACATGTTATCGAAGGGTGAAAACCGCATGCTCTTATCTTATCTCATCTTACCTATGGTTGCCAGATATGGGGACAAAGCTCAAATATCCATAACAGAATGGTTTTCAAATTGCAAAATAGGGCCATTCGTACTATATCCTTTTCTGACTTCCATGCCGATTTTAACCCTTTATATGCTAGTCTCAACATCCTCAAACTTGAAAATCAAACGGCGCTGCAAAATTGTTTACTTGTACATGACTCATTAAATAAGGTATCTCCACTTTGTCTACAAGAGTATTTTAAACGAACGAATGGCATTCATTCATTAAGTACAAAAGGCTCCAAACTGGGATGCCTCTAAGTTCCATCTTGCATAACAACCAGATATGGATTAAACTCAATAGCCAAAAAATGCATTACTGTTTGGATAATTTTACAAGAAAACTTAAGATTGATCTACTTAGCCTATTACGATTTGGACTTAAATCTAGTATCAAATCAATTTTCACCAAATCCTATATCTAAATATAAAAGCAACCATGTATCTGTATCTAAATCTTCTTATGATTTTCTTTTCCTCTTCTTCATGTTCTTCATTGACAAGCTCTGCCTTGCTCTTTTGTAACATCCCATTCCCACAGTGATTCGGACAAATATTCTAATTGAACAAATGAAAAACTAAGGGTAATGCTCCTAGATTAGAATACTGCACGAGCATCACCTCTCCCCACCCCCCCAAAAAAAAATAAATAAAGGGAGAAAGCATAACATTTGAACATTTAACTGTTTCCAAGATATGGGGCAGTTCTGTGATCAATACACTTGATAATATTTCAATTTTGTAACATTTCAACGGGTTTTTGTTCCGTCTCCAAAGATACCAAATTACTTTCCGAATATCTTAACGTCCCTGTAGACTGAGAACATCCTAAAAGCATACATTTGGACAGCGAAAATAAATTCTAAGGAAACTCACCGAACACTCACAGAAGCGCTTGTAAGATATATCCAAACCGCGATGAACGATTTCTGATCCATATGACCAAAGCCGATTTCCATAACAACGGTCTGTGTATAACTGTCCTTTCAACTGTTCACCTTGCAACAGATAACATCAATGGTTTTATTCACAAACTAGCATAGCACGCGTACACAATGACGGGAATATTTATGTATGAATGGATAATACACACATATATATATTTTAGTGAAAAGAATCCATACCTAACGGAATTTATAAACTGTTTTATTTTCTGTTTTCAGTTTTCTAATAATCATTTTAAAACAATGAAGCAACATGATTTATTCATGAATAATCAGAGATTCCTATATTTAGTGGAATTGTTTCCCATGCTACTACTGAGCAATCACCCGCAGCTGCAGCAGCAGCAGTAGTAGTAGTTTTAGTAGTAGTTCTGGTGTAGACGTAAATACACAGGATATGTTTCTATTTGCTTTGGCGTGATAGAAACCAACCAACCAAGAAACAAAGAATGTGGCACTGGCTTTTATATTATAAGATATAGAAAGCGAAGCGTTCAAACAATACACTAATTATATAGCCCTCATTGACCCAGCCTAACGTAACGTCATCACAATTCTTTTGGACCAGAAACGCTAAAAGATTCGCCCCATATAAATTATTGGTAAATGCTTCTTCGTTTTACACTACTTGGCCTTACGAAAGTTATTTTTTTATAGGAACGCTCTACGTTCGGATAGCATGGTTAATAGACTTGTTGATGCACTTTTATATATATTCATATAATGACGCGATCATGTTACCATAGCAAAGATTATTGTAAAGCCCCCTACGATCTATGAGTTTTTAAGATTTCTTAAGTTGAATTATCTCAAGTTTACGGAAGCAAGGAACATACGGGGTATGTGTCTTAATTAGGTTGGTCATTTAAATAAGTATACTTTCCGATAAGTCATTTTAGTTTAGTTTAATAAAAATGGATGACCTTGTTAAAATCTGCTCACGGTCAGAAAAAGGGGTATATTTCTTCCCAGACCACTATAGGTCATAGGTCAATGTTTGGCGCCGGTTTTGGTGGGAAACGAATTTGGGAGTTAAAATTTGAACACAAGTTATCGCCAATCAAAAGATCAATCTATAGATAAATAAAAGTAACGGAAACACATTAAGGATTTCTGTGTTTTGAATCACAGACCAAAGACGATTGGTGGATGGGCAGAGAAAATGGCCGCGATAGGGGTGGAGCCAATGGGGTGGGGCAAAATCAACACGCAGGCTTAAAAGGGACCATTTTTATTGTCAGTCAGAAAGGGTAGTTAGAGAGACGGGGTTTGACCGTGGGGTCTTCGGGCATGTGTGAAGTTAATTACCCGTGCCCAACACTCGCCAAAATATTAATCTGTCCCTTTCTCTCTTTCCGTAAATGTATGTATACACTATCGCCTTACTCCCTTGGTGGAAGAAATGTAAACATGTTTGTATTTTGAAATCTGCTGGATGCCGCCGTGTACGGAAATAAACATACAGTATAATACTTTGAATGCACGCTGTCCTGTCAATAACGCTATGTCTGCATGTTAATAACATGATTACGCAACATGTGCAGAAAGTGTCCACTCATTTAAGATTTAAAAAAAAGACTGATTAAGGCATTGGCAACTTCGTCCTCTTCAATGTGCCACCTTGTAACATCACACATTTATGCAAGCGTACATTCTATTTTTCAAAACATCCTCTTTGGGGATCGTCATAAGCTACACGTCGCGTTCTCCTTAATCTCGTCAAGTGCAAAATGTGTATTGTAGGTGTGAGGGGAATGACAAACCCAAATAATGTGATGTTTTGACAAAAGAACTCAGCACAAGAAGAACGATTCGCACGTTCATTGTGAATGCAACGGTAACACAGTACACTAAGGCCTTGTCGGCCGGGGCCTAGAATACGCCGACTGCATGCGCAGGGGTAAGAGCCCACCCCCAACAGGTGGCCACCTGATTTTCGCAAGACTCTAGTTTTAAAAATATAACCGTTCACCAATGTCGCAAGACTCTAGTTAAGGAAAAGTAACCTTGCACCAAAGTCGCAAGACTCAAGTTTAAAATAGCATAACCTTTGACCAAGGTCGCAAGCCTCTAGCTAATAAAAGATAACCTTTCACCAAAGTCGCAAGACCCCAGTTAAAATAAAACTCCTTTCACCAAAGTCTCTTTTTGAAAAAAGATTCTAAACTGATTTCGGCATTAAATGACCCATCAAGGGTTGATATGACGCTAAACAAATCAATCAATCAATCAATCAATCAATAGTTCACCAGCTCACTCAATGGCATCCCACTGCCGATTGAGTAACCCAATGGATAGTATCATTTCACGCATGCGAAGTAAGGTCCCTTCTGATTGCTTGCCATGCAACCGGTTCTCAAGATATTCAAAATGGCTGGATACTTTCCTGACAGACATCGTATGTATTTTCATGTGTGTATGCTACAATTAGAGTTCATTTCAATAGTCAATTTGTTGTTGTTGTTTTTTCTTTTTAAAAATAAAAATCCCACGACTAGTTTAAATAGAAAATAATGGTCTTAATATTATAGTATCTTGTTTCTCAATTAGTAGATTAGATACTAGAAATACAATCAAAGTATAATACACTAAGAAAGAATGAACAAAGTAACAAGAAGAATAGTATATAATAGCATCATTTAAATATAGAATAATGCTCTGGACATGTTAGTATCTTACAATGAAACCGCAACGTGCGTACGCAGGAAACGATTAAGTAATAAACAAAAGAAATATATTGTCATTTATAATAGAAATACTATTACTAGTTATGTTGTTATTAAAACATGTTCATATACTTAAGTTAAAAAAACATAAAACTATTTGCTACTTACTAAAAATGATCCATGTTTGTCCAATTGCCATGAACTCGAAACCACAGAAATATGGCATAACCAAATCTACCAAACCATTCAGACTATGTAGATCTTTAATACTTCCCTGGATAAAAGAAATATAATATTACATTTAAATAAATACAAAAGATGCACTCTCTTTTCACAACAGTTTTAATGACATTTCTAGCATGTTAGATAATCCAGTGACCGTTGGGACACCCTTTGAGTGTAAGGTAGTGCAATCTGATGCGACCAGAATGAACCCACATTTTGACGCATTTGCAAATAAATGAATAAATACATGGCAGAGACTACTCTATAATCAGCATTTAGTAGTTATCGCCTCTAACAAATCGACTATTATAATATAGATAAAGGTGACCGCGAACACAGTTCCAACATCACCATTAGTGCATTTTAGTGGTACCTTAATTCAATACCTCTTGTTACAATGCGACGTTTTGGTTAATCAGAATTCACAAAAAAGATGAAAACGAAATTCAGATCTTTAGTATGAGATTGTTTTTGGATTCTTCAAGTTTTAAAATTTACAATTTTAAGGGTACCTTATTTCAATACCTCTGGCTACAGTGCTCATTTCGGCTACTTACAGATCACTAACAAATACACATAATCAGACTTTTAGTATTGTATAAATAGTGACCAACTACCTCACTTGTTTTATTAACCAAAGTGTAGCTTCTCAATATTTTCCTACAAGACATAAAGAACAATTTAAATGTTCCGCTTCCTGGTTCAAAACTTCAAATGACATTTAAATGTGGCGACCGATTATCTACCTTGTTTTGTGAACCAACGTCCAGGAGAACTAAATTCATTTTTTCAAAGCTTAATATATGATTTACCCACCTATGACATTATTAGAATATATTAAGTGTTTTCGTTCTTTGTCGACCTTTACTCCAAAGCTTATTTCATGTATTATTATTTGGGATCTCACATGGTTCTGTATTTTCAATTTTAAGCGGATTTCCTGGCCTCGTCAAGCTTTTGGCACGACCAGTGACAAAGACGTTGAGCGAAAATCTCAAAGTGCTGATCTTTCCATCAGTCTTTCAAGCACGACTGAAGCAGATGAAGATGATTTTATGGAATGAATCAGGGAGGTCACCCCAGAAGGTGATAGCAACTGTTTTTGGATTCCAAATGGGTAATCCTGATACATCTTCTCGTAGGGCACAGGGGGATCACGGGGACTTATGGAGAGGCTTTAAGAAAATTAAAATCCGGATTTATCAGTAAACGGCCAGGCAAGTTGCATCGAGAAATTTTTCCATCGCGACAATGCGCACATTCTTCAAAGGTAACAAGTGAAGTCCTACGAGAATTTAATTTGGAAACCTTACTCAATTCACCCTACAGCCCTAATCCTGCTCATTTGGACTGTTTTGTTCTCGAAACACAGGTAAAGGAACACGATTTGTGTCCCTTGATGATGTTAAGACTGCTGTCGACATGGTGTAAATCGAAGAGCACATGATTCTCCAGTAAACGGTCAGAGAGATGGGAATACCGCCTACAGAAGTGTATATCCCTAGATGAGGGATATGTCGAAAAACAATAGCTCCACCCATTGATATTCTTGTTTAATATAAGTGTTTATGATTGTGTAGCAATACTCTTTGACTTCCTCGTATATTCTGGCAGGATAATGCTCACGCTATATACTATAGAGGTATGTGTATATTGTTTTGGTCGTTTCCATCGAAAACAAATTCAATACAATTGCCGAAAATGCAACATATATTGTAAATATAAATGTATCAAGGATGAAGTTTTAATAGATTTCAGTAATTATCTTTCAGAATCATTTAACAGAATCATGCAACAGTAATTCTAATTTCCTCTGCTTCAAACTCGTCATCAGCGTCAAGAATGCCTCCTGGGCATTGGTAAGTCTATGCCTGGTTATCATGGTACCGAAATCAGCTAATTTCGGAGCACGTCGCAGCTACATGAAAGTCGCCATGTTGCTCGAGCTGATTCAATAGCGTATACGCCTGATCATTTGGTATTATTAGATTCGGTTGTAAGCAAACGCATTTGTTTGGCCGGCAAGTGTGGAATGGGTTAATAAACCGAACAAACTTAGTGAGTCATCCAATAATATATGAGCGAACGCGCATGATAAATGTCCAACGCACCATTTTTTAAAGGTTGATATTTTCGTTATGTTTAGAGCTACAATGATCAGTTTTTAAAATGTTATTTTGAAGCTTGAACACTCTATGAATCATAATGCATAGGGTTCAAGCTTGAGCACTCTATGAATCATAATGCAGAGTGTTAAAGCTTGAACACTCTATGAATCATAATGCAGAGGGTTCAAGCTTGAACACTTTATGAATCATAATGCAGAGTGTTCAAACTTGAACACTCTATGAATCATAATGCAAAGTGTTCAAGCTTGGAACTCTATGAATCATAATGCAGTGTGTTCAAACTTGGGCACTCTATGAATCATAATGCAGTGTGTTCAAGCTTGGGCACTCTATGAATCATAATGCAGAGGGTTCAAACTTGAACACTATATGAATCATAATGCAGTGTGTTCAAGCTTGTGCACTATATGAATCATAATGCAGAGGGTTCAAGCTTGGGCATTATATGAACCATAATGCAGAGGGTTCAAGCTTGGGCATTCTATCAATCATAATGCAGTGTGTTCAAGCTTGGGAACTCTATGAATAATAATGCAGTGTGTTCAAGCTTGGGCATTATATGATTCATAATGCAGAGGGCTCAAGCTTGAACACTCTATGAATCATAATGCAGTGTGTTCAAGCTTGAACACTCTATGAATCATAATGCAGTGTGTTCAAGCTTGAACACTTTATGAATCATAATGCAGTGTGTTCAAGATTGGGCATTCTATGAATCATAATGCAGAGGGTTCAAGCTTGAACACTATGAATCATAATGCAGCGTGTTCAAGCTTGAACACTTTATGAATCATAATGCAGATGGTTCAAGCTTGAACACTCTATGAATCATAATGCAGTGTGTTCAAGCTTGGGCATTCTACGAATCAGAATTATGTATCCTCTATTTCAGCTTCCAAAATGTCCCAAATTAATTACCTCCCTTGGATTTAAAAAAACAATTATGATCATTTTTATTTTTGATATTTAAATTTCTTTTATTTCTGATGCTGCAAATAATGCTGTTGAAACGATTTTCCTCCAGATTTTCACTGAAAACTAAAAAAGGTTAAGCTTAACAAATGAGTGATTAGAATATGAGGCCAGGTAATTCCAAGTAGGTAATCAAGTCTTAAGTTTGTTTGGGGCATTTTGGACGCTGAAATAGAGGATACCTGCAGAATGACTATATATGTGTGCTCCTTTTGGCCGCGAAGAGTGTAAGGTTGACGTTTATGAAAGATCATACCCCGACACGAGGGAAACAAGTTGAAGCTTCTTTAGAAAATACTTGTTTTATTTGCGAGTTGGCGCTGCTTGCTCTAGCAGTCGAAGAATGGATTGACCCAGAGTATTGTGATAAAAGGCAAAATGGAGTAAGAATACTCACCCTAAACACGTGCTGAACCGCCACAGAAAATCCGTAATTGTTTTTCGATGCGTCGCTGTTTAAATATCCACGGATACGAACCTTCAACACTGGGGGAAAAATGAATAATTGAGATCCCATGTGATGCGATATAATGCCACTGGAGGTCATTTCCGTGCTAACACCTAGGCGGAAGTGGAAGTGACCCCGGTGACCCCAGGAAAATAATACATCAGCGTGGGCGTTCAAAACCCCATAAAAGGACAAAGCAGAGACACGCTCAGAGAGGCATACCACCTACGCTGTGGGAATGCACGGGGCCAGTTCCCCTGTTGGGAACAGGCTGTCGTCTCTCGTTAGCTCTCTCCCACTCTTCACTCTCCGCCACGCTACAATGTATTCTTATGAAATAGAAAAATGTCCTAATATTTTTATAAACAAGTTTCGAGTCTCCTTTTTTCTCCAAGTTCAGGATTTTCCTCCTGCCGACCAAGATGCTATACAACACTTGGAGAAGCCGATTGGAGGCACCAGTAAGTAATATACAACTACCTTCGTCATCAAACAGGATATGTATAAAACTAATCTTGTAGGTGTGGGGGTGGCTTAACGGTTAAAGGCATGGAGAATGGAATTGGTGAACAGGATTCAAACCCCAGATGGGACAATTTGCCCTTGGGAGAGGCATGAATGCACTTCTTCCAACCTCCCCCAGTTATGGGTTAATAGAAGGGGAGTCGGCGCCATTTAGGCCTATCAGGCAATCTATCTTGGGCGTCGGACTAGCGCTCTTTCCTCGTAAAATCAACAATTGCTGAAAAGAATGAATCAGTCGGCATGGATCGTTCGAGAAATGGAGACACAATCTATCATTGTCTCATGTGTCGTGCGGTAAATTCATCGCGTGTAATTATATCGCGGTAAATATATCGCCTGTAAATTCATTGCGAGGTAGTTATATTCACTGACAGAGGGGAGAACTCATAGGGAAAATGAAGGTGGGGGTGAATATCAGCACCAGAGAAATAGGTGACTGTGATCCAGCAAGCCTCCTTCCTAGGTTGATCTTGCCTTTACCTATATTTCCTTGCTCAGTCCAGCCTGCTGCCTGCCTCCCTTTCCTCCTCCCTAGCCAACTCCTGGATCTTTGCCCCCTTCTACTATCGGCATCATCATCCGCAGCCCTACCGCCGGGATCATTTGAATGGAATTGATTTTATTACTTCCCCGTCTTTTTCAAAAACTGGAATGTTTCTTTCGTGAATTCTCTTATTTCTTTTTATTTAGGAAAATTAATTTGTGAAAATCTCACACCCTAATTAACTCTTACCAGGTCGAAAAAGGGTATTCGGATTAAAAGGAAAAACTTATGGTGGTTAAAATACAAACCGAGGATAAGTAAGTAATGGATTATTTCCAACCAACCTTAATTCTACCAAATGACTTATCGGTTTCAGCTCAAAGTATAATGTATAATTTTATAAATAGTGCATAAATAAAATGTATAAATACTGTTTGGCGATGTATTCCATGAATTTAGCAGGCGATGAAATTACAAGCGATGAATTTGCCGCGATGAATTTACAATGATGAATTTACCGCGATGAATTTACCGCAATGAATTTACCGCGATGAATTTACAGCGATGCATTTACAGCGATGCATTTACAGAGATGAATTTATAGCGATGAATTTACCGAGATGAATTTACTAGACATGGTCTCGTGTGACATGGGGAACACCTTTTCTTTGTTAGCTTTGCTTCGTATATGTGTGGGTGTGTTCCCTTGTCTATGCGGGCGCGCGCCTGCGTGAGTGAGTGTGTGTCTTGTGGGATTGCGATGCAATAGTTAGCATGGGTAAGTTCGAATTTCGGCTGAGGCTATTTAATATCATGCCTTATATGGGGGAGGGTCCACTTCTACCCACCCCAGATGTGGGTAAATATAAAGGCAGTCCATCTTGAGCGTTGGGCTAGAAACTGCTAGGTTTTGACGGCGTATATGAAGGATATGATTACACATTATATTTTATATACGTGGATAATAATCTGCTTGGAGAATAGCGTTCTGTTGACCACAATTTCTTTGTTTTTGTTTCTATTACATTTTATATCTTCTTAGCGATCGAAAAACACCTAGATTTTAAAAAAAAGTACACGCATCAACTACTTATTGGATTTCAATAACAGTTTCAATATTTATCTAATAAAGGATGATTTTTTAAAAAAAATGAGTTTGTATTTCAAATTTCGGGGAAAAATTGTGATTAAAAAAAAACTCCCCTTAAAATATTTGATGATTTATTTCATGTATTATGTCACCACCAGGCTGATTTTTTTTACATCAGTCCATGAAAATATAAATTCTGCTTCCATTTTTGAAACGGCACGTTTCTGTAAAAAAGTTGTAAAAAACTGAGAAAAAGAATATTGCTCTAATTGCCAATATCTTTCATTCATTTGGTAAAATATAATGTATCGCTATTTCCGTAAAAAGAGAAATAATCTTAGCATTAACATCTTTTTTATAGAGAATTTAAAAAAATTGATGTTTCTGTTGGCATCACTCTAATTATGTTCTCGCATGGTGTACCGAAAGGGTAGGTAATGATATGTAAAGGAAATCAAAAACGAAACTCTTAGTAATTTTTAAATTAATCTTTTTGTTGTTTTTTATCTGTGGTTTAATTGGGCAATATTTTTCTACGGATGGACATACACGCCTACGTAAACTGATTTGTAATGATTATTATGCTATGGTTCAAGAGGATACAACACAGCTGTAATAATCTCACAGAAAGCCATCTGTTTTGCGTCACAAGTCACGACCTAAACTGCTGATTCACTGCCAGGTACTGGCTTCCGTAATTGCCAATTATTAGCAGCGGACATATATTTGACCCCCGCCCCAACGAGAAAAGAAAAAGGTATTTATATTTTGACATGGCATGACATGACAGGCTCGGCCAATGTGTATGCGACGGTAACCAGATGTTTCGTTTTTAAAGGCGAAAATAACTATCTAGATCAGGGGTCACAAACACGCGTCCTACAGGCCGCATGCGGCCCACACATTACTTTTCTATGGCCCACGGCAGAACCATTTTCGTTCCCACTCTTTTCCTAAAATGTGGTAATTTGTCCCTAGCCCCTTCCATACACTTGCAGCAGCAGCAACAGCAGCAGCAGCATCAACAGCAGCAGCAGCAGCAGCAACAGCAGCAGCAGCAGCAGCAACAGCAGCAGCAGCAGCGGTATTAAGCTTGACCTGCCAACCTAATGCAAAAGGGAAGTCAATCACTTTTAAGATCAGCCAAGTTCTGACCATGTTTCTCCCCAGGGAAGGGTAGAATGTACTTTAATATTTCAGTCGCTTTCACTTCAAGATCAAAAGCTGAAAAGTAGAAATATGTATCCAATTGTATATACATTTAAAAACATTCTTAATAAGAACGTTAGTGAAATATGAAATACTGGCTCATACACAAGGTGATTGAGATGATAGACAACTAACTCACACAACAGAACATGAGGAATTCTTTTTTTTGTTTCATAACGTGAGAAGGGATAGATTTGACAACTCATATAGAGGGTGTACCTGAGATGACAGACAACTAACACAAACAAATAGAAAATCATAGAAAATGTTTGAGAGCGGATTGTTAAATAAACAGAAATTTCGAAGAAAAGGGACGTGTCTTTTGGTCAACCACATAATTGAAATAAAATAAAAATATCGACAATGTCAAAGACAATGAGAATTGCCGAGGAGAACCATACCTTTCAAGAAAAGTGGGAATATTTGTATTTTGTAACATAGGAACAGGATAAAGTACAATGCTTGAGATGTCTACATAATATTGCCTTACGAAAGGAATATAACATAAGGAGACATTAGATAAGAGAAGAAAAAGATAGAGTGGCCTAAGACAGCTTATTCGAAGCAACAAAACCTGTTTTTCAACTTGAACAAAACAAGTGAAAATGCCGTAAGAGCAAGCTTTGCTCTTAGCGAAATGATCGGAAAATCATCCCGACAGGGTAATTTTATCAAAGACTGTATTTAAAAACCTAGTGAAAATGTTTGTAAACTTGTCATCTAATATTGTTGCCAGCCGTATCACAGATATAGCAAGCAATTAATACTAGCAATTGGCTACCACTGCTCAAGATTCTGAAAAATGTTCTATCGCACTTTATGAAAGTACAGGCATTACAGGTACTGCTTACTGCGCTGTCTTTATCAGAGGAGTTGACAAAAACTTCAATGTCACTGAGGAGGTATTGGATTTACTACCTATGAAGGTAACAGTGACGGGGCGAGATATGTTTAGTGAACTAGAAAAGTGCATTGAGCGTGCAGGATTGAATTGGATAAAACTCGTGTCAGTGACTCTGAAAAGGTGGGTTTAGTAGGCCTTCTTAAAGAAAAGCTGAACAGTCTTGGTGTGCCCATCTCTGCTATCCATTGCATTATGCATCAAGAGGCACTGTGTGGGAAAAGGTTGCAGATATCAACCACCGTCAGTTCATTTCCATTTCTTTTCTAGCCACCATGGATAGTGAGTATGGAGAGCTTCTGTATCATTCTGAAGTGAGGTAGCTCAATCGAGAGAATGTTTTGAAGAGGTTGTTTGCTTTGAGAGAAGAAATTGGATGAGATGTTCCCGAATTAACTGATTGAATCTTTGTCTCTAAGCTTGCATTCCTCACCGATCTGACTGACCATCTTAACGTTCTAAACTTGAAGCTCCAGGGCCCAAAGCAGGTTATAACAATGATGTACGACAGCGTGCAGTCTTTCAAGTGTAAACCTTTGTTGTGGGCAAAGCAATGTGCAGCAAGGGATTTAGCTCACTCCACGGCCTTGATGTCATTGGAGAGGGTTGAACCACAGTGATTGAAAGAATATGCAGATATCATTTTAAAACTGCATGCAGAGTTTGACCGGCGTTTTCAAGACTGTTTATCATCAGAAAGGCAATTTATGCTTTTTGCTAATCCACTAACCGTGGATGTTGATACTCTGTCTGAGGAATTTCAGATGGAGTTGGTGGAGCTTCAGTACGATACCATAATGAAGCAGAAATATGCAGAGGTTGGTGTTCCTGATTTCTACCAGTTTCTTCCAAGTGAGAGATTTCCCAAATTGTTTGCCCCATCTTTGCAAATTCTGGCCATGTTTGGAAGCACAGACGTTTAAAAGAATAAACCTGCGTTGCGCTCAAGACTAACTGATGAATATTTACAATCTGTGTTAAGTCTGGCTAATTTACGCGATTTGAAGCCGAACATAGAATCCCTGGTTGCTGCAAAACGTTGCCAGAGATCATCTTCAACATGAATGGGTTGGGATCAAATGAAGGTAATTAGAACTTTATTGAATCTTGCTTATAAGTCTGAATTCAGTAAACAAATATTTTTAATATTATTTTTGTTCACATTTTGTACTGATTCAGATATCTCACTTACTATCATATGCGTATTCATTTTAATGAATAGATAAATAGCAGCCTATCAGCTGTATTGCAGATTAGCATTATAACTGGTGGAAATCACGCCCCCACACCCATCTCACTTTTGACCCCATGTACTTCTCCCCCAGGACACGTTGACCCTTTTGTGTCCTTGAGTTTGAGACCCCTGATCTAGACGGTATTTAAATAGAATGAAAATATATCAATCTAATGCGTGCGACGGTCACACAGTACTTATAATAATAAGTTAATTCATGTTTGTTGTTTAGTGTCTTATATATATTTTTTCAACTTTTTATAGCTAGTTTCTATTGTTATTTAAGCTTTTTTATTTAATTAAAATATTTTACGTTTATGATCTTACTGATCGAAAAACATTTCGTTAAATAGGTGTAGTTCAACTGATCTTTTGGCAACAATAACAAGTGAACCACGTCACGAATTCTACGAAATCGGCTACGGCTACACAAAATAGGCAAAAACAAACGCAAGGGAGCATAGTTGATTGCAACAAATAAACAGAAGGCGTAAATATTAGTATACATTTGTTTTAACACCGTTTTCTCTGGAATCTTTCATTATATTGCAGCAATTTAATTCCTCTGTCGTGAAAACGTTCGTGCTACACCAACATTATTTTACAATCAACTCTTGTCTATTTTGTGCTTCTGTATTTTTTGATTGGAAGTTGGTGCAGCAAGAAAGTTTTCACTGGCTATAAAAAGTTGAAACAATATATATATACAACACTAAACAACAAACATGAATTAACTTATTATTATTGTAAATTGCATTAGATTAATATTTGTTGTTATTCTATTTCGTTTTAAATCCCGTCTAAATAGTCATTTTCGTCATTAAAAACGAAACGCGCCTGAAATGTCTGGATTTGAAATATTGGCAGCCGAGTTATCTCTGGCCGAATTGTCTGCAGCCGAATTGTCTGCAGCCGAATTGTCCTAGATTCGACGGTCACACAGTATACGAAGCAACTCAATGTATTCTCACTACAGACTAAGTAACCTCTGGTTGGTTGCCAAGTTACATCGAAGCCGCGCGACCTGTTCTCGAGATATTCAGATTGGCTGGATACTTTTTAGACATACAACGTTTTAAGTCAGTGGTCGCCAACCTGGGCGATTTAAGCTTTTAAGTGGGCGATAGATCCATTTCTGGATCGCAAGTTCGGGTATTATGTCTGTCTTACTTCCGCCACACAGACAACACCGGAAATGAATACGCGCGATTTTCACGTCCCACGACTTATGACCCGGAACGTACCGTACATATACCATCGATAAAGCATGATTACTCTTTTGAAATCATTTACTGAAAAAAAGTGCATTCTATAATTTTTGAAAATTGAAAAAAATACGACATGTTAATTGTAAAGTCATGTTCAACATTTAGTAACAACAACATTAGTGGCTTTAGTAGAAGCAGACGATTTTCTTTTTATTTCATCTTTTTATTGACTTTGTCTCATTTGTATTCGTCACAATAAAGTATTTTACATTTGTGGGATATTTAGGCGAAGAGAGAGACACAGGACGCGCTCAGGGAGACAAGCAGATAGATATATATCATCCAGGCCTGGGAAAGCACGGCCCCAGTTCCCCTGTTGGGAACAGTCTGTTGGTCATCATTGTCTCTCTGCCACTCTTCATTCGCCTCCACGACACAATGTATCTTATCAAATAAAAAATATATCCTTATATTTGTATAAACAAGTTTCGAGTCTTCCTTTTTCTCCGAGTTCAGGATGTTTCTCCTGTGGACCAAGATGGATATACAACACATTTGGAATACGCTATTCTCCTTTTTGTCAAGGCTAACAGTCCGTTAATATATGATAAATACGTTGCATATATGCTTTTTGGAGCCTTCGTACACGTTCTGGGAGCGTATACAGTTGCCCAATTACCTGGAAATGAAATCTGCGCAATTTTAGCTTTTCCAAAGAAAAGCTAAAATTGCGCAGATTTCATGGCCATTAATTGGTTGTCTGGATTTAAAATATTAGTGGGTGATTCGGAAATTTTACCCTCACAAAAGTCACAAAAATAGGCGCTAGACATAAAAAGGTTGGCGGATTTTATCATTTAAAGACAAATTATGTAGGTAAAATAATCGTATTTACTTACCGAAATCATGATCACAGAAAGATTTCTGCGGGTGGTTCGGTAAGCACTTACATTGGCATAAAGCCCCCACCACAAGCGATTGAAGCAACACAAACCGTACAAGAAGTTTTCCACCAGTGAACATCGTGACACTTTTCCTTTTTGAAACGAACACAGGAAATATTCTTTTGGAAGTCTGAGAAATAATAATAATAACAACAACAACCCTCAGAAATTCCTCAAAGGCATTAAATGCGTGCTTGTTGAAATAGAAGGCCTTAAATGCGCGTCTCAGTAAGCCGCGTCTCAGTAAGCCTCGTTTTGGCGTGAAGTTCCTCCCCTGCAAAACACTCTGACGTGTCTGGAGACGCGCTATCGTCATTATACAAAACGCCACGGAAAACAGACCGTCCACTCCTACGCACGCTCATATCTAAACTGGTGGTGAGTCGTTCGTAGTAAATAATGCGACAGCATTGAAACTCGGTTGCCAAAAGCGACTAGTAAACGATTTAGGCCGCTCGTTTAGTAGTCGCTCACACCGACTC
>VCCN01001611.1:10455982-10469316 GCA_006491835.1 Architeuthis dux
CACACACACACACACACACACACACACACACATCCAAATGAATTAGGTGTGTGTGTGGGGTGTATTGACTTTAAAACAATATTTCCTCTCCTTTTTCTCACAATATACCCATTTCATAGATAAATTCATTCATTCATGAATAAATACTGGACATTTTTATTGAAATCCGATAATTCGTTTGTTTTTATTGTCAGACTTCTAAAATTTTGGTGTGGTTCGCCTTTTGCTGTTGTCAAAAGTGTGTAAACACGCACCATAGAGAATGTTTTGAAAAAAATATTTTCTTAAAAAAATCCCCAAATGTTTTTGATCTCAAAACCTACGCAAGTTCCATTGAGTAAGAATATCAAATTTAGTTGGGCTGCAATAAGTTTCAAATATTCATGCAATGTCATCGCAAAACCTTGAATTGTTCAAATATTCTCCGTCTATGTTTACTCTCACGTTTTCCCAGTCTGTTTTCCGAAAGGTGCTCTCAATGCTCGTCGTAAATAGTTTTAGTGAAATTGTACCGCTTGTCTTACTCCTTGTTCTGATCTCTATCTTGTTTGTATCTCCCGAAGGGTTACTCTTTATTTCCGATTGCGCTGTAATTCGTTGCCATAGAAACAGTGGCCCGTATTAATATGTTGTATAAAAGCAACAAAAATTAGGTAAAAGAAAATAATTTTTAATTTAATTTAAATACAGTGTTTGGAACCGACTAATTCTGATAACAATAACCGTTTGATAACATTATCCGTGATTACGATAAGTGGCTTCCCCTATAAATATAGGTAACCGAACTTCCCAAATATGCGTTGACAATAATACCCGTTCGAAACTGCAGTCCGCCTCACACAAAGGAATAAATGAAAGAATAAAACAGTAATGATCTCTTTCATACATACACTCCTAGTTTGTCTTAAATTTATTCGTTTCACGATTCACATACGATATTCTAATTATAAAAGTCTCCAGAACGCAAGCCTTTCCTTGTCACAATTGGCAACATGTTTCAGTGACAGCCAATTAAGATTGATGAGGAGATTTAGTTTATTAAAGTTGTTTTGAATAGTAATGATCAGAACAGCGGCTACATACAACTTCCAACCATTGCATTTTTCAAATTCATTTTCTGTCTCTTGTTCAATATATGACTGGCAAATGTATATTCAATGTAATTAAGTAGAATGCTAATTGGTGACACGAAGCATTTTAATACCGCTACATCAATCAGTAATTGTAATATTTAACATGATTCATGATTTTATTGATTTTTGACTGGTGTTTTTTTCACCTTTTTTGCCAACACTTCTTTGTCAACACTCAAGTTGTTTTACATCCTATGACTGTAAGCAGCATGGGTTGGACATAAAGAATTGACTTCTGACCAGATTCGAACTTGCATCTCCTATCCCATGGATCCTATCTGATAATGCTATCACCTTACTGATTTGGTCAGTCTTTCTCAATCTTTTTAGACTGGGGGAATCCTTAAAATAACTTTCATATCTCAAGGTACCCCTTGCATAAAACAATATTATATATACAGCTAACGACACGTGTATATGTATTATAATCTCATGTATTATAACCTAAAATTAGTTATCTGTATTCTACCGTGTACAGGAAGATAGTTCTACACATTTGCTCATTTTCGATTCAAAGATACTCTATTTCTTTCAGTGCCTTCTCACCCAGATAATATTTAATATAAAAATATAAGATTGATGTCAGTTTCCCTGAAATATTTTTAATAAGCTTAGATTACCGGTAAAAAGATTTTTTATATACTTATTTTTTCTTTCCCTGTTCGGTATATATTTCACTCAAACATATTGAGGGGTGGACTGCACATACTGGCGTCTTCTGCACCGCAAACGAGCTCCTGAAGATACTGAATGAAACCCGGCGAAATGCACCAAGGCTTATTTTATTATAATAAATATGTAACACGCTTTTCTCAATCTTTCATTCCCAAATTGTCAAATTACGTCTACCATTCTGTCGGATTACTTTACACCCACACAACAAACATATACTTATAAGAACTCAGAATGTTCTTTTTTACAAATTGAAATTCATAACAATTATAAAAAACGATAGTCACTCCTCTTTTTCGGTCAATGTGAAATGTCATCGAGACAGGAACCGCTACTCATACCCCCCCACACACACACAAATAAGCAAAGGTCTGGGGCTTTTTCACGCTTTCGGATTCCTAGGGTTCCGCAGAACACCGGTTGGGGAATGATGGATTCGGCTAAGAAAGCCAACCAGCGGACAAAATATAGATTTGGCTATGTAACTACATTCATCATTATTCAAAACTGATTGCATGCCATATTGTTTCTTTACACCTTGTAGTAGTAGTATTGGACATCATAGTTTTGAGTTGACTGAATTTCTTGAATGGGGGATTGTCATTGTTAATGTGTTCTTTAAAAACTATTCAGTTTTTAAAAACGTATCGTTCCAGGGGACCTTCTTCCATTAAAGCAAGGCCATGTTCAAACGTTCATATGTCCATTGAAGACGCGATGAACGCGCGTGGGAGTCTACCTCGTGCTAAGTGAAACGAGGCATAACTAATGCGGGCAAAGAGAGGATGCCTGTCAGAGAAGGAAAGAAAGAAGGCGACAGAGTGAAAGAGGGGAGGAAGAAGAAGAGAACTGAAAGACACTTTACTCGAATAGTAGGACCTGTTTAGCTCATTTGGAAAGTTGATTGATTTTGTGAGGTTTTCGTTCAACGTGTTTGGTCTTTAGAAAGGTAGAAAGTCGCCCATGATTATTAGGAAAACAAATAACCCGAATAAAGAAAATCCTTCGTCCACACAACACCTGTCCCGATCAATTTATTTTGCAAATGCAAAAGAACACATTACGGGTTTGTCCACAGCTACACCAGCGGAGAATTGTTTAACTGACGACAACACAAAAAATATGCACACTTACGCCTTCTATGCTAATTTCTTTCTTTCATCCCATCTCGTCAAACTTTCGTTACCAACTCAAACCCTATGTTCGCTCCTGGTGTTTGTTGTACGTTACTTGGATCTCGCAACGATGTCCCCGGAGTTGCACATGCAAAGGTGCAGCTGCTTTGCAGCACTATGAGGCGTTTCCCCATCTAGCACCTGGGGACGTACCGGGTAGCCGGTGTCGGTGGACAGATCATGCCTCCGTCAGAACTTGTAAGGATGTGAGACTTTTAGATGGTGTCATTGTATTCGATATATTCGGTATGTTCCTATATAAGGGGTCTCCATGGTCCATGGCGTCTTTAGATGACACCCCTAATATGCTATGAGGCAGTCCTTAATCACCACTTGGGTACGTGCTAGGCAGAAGAGGGATCCTGCCCCGCCCTCATTTAACCGTCATGGAGTGACTGACTTGAAATCGACAACCTTTGAAAGTGGTATTTTTCACTATGAGTTTTTACTTAGTATACGTCCATTTCTAGGCTATTCGTACAAGACAAGTACAATACCCCCGCATGTATCATCCCATTCGTTTTTAGAATCTCACCTGCGGGAGTTTTAATCGCAAGTGTCCAATATGTCATCATAAAGGTAATAATAATAGTAATAATAATAATAATAATAATAATAGCAACAGCAGCAGCAGCAGCAGCAGCAGCAGCAACAACAACAACAACAATGCAATAAATTAGTATTCCTATAGTAGAGTTAGATATATTGTTCTCAACCTATCTTATTTTTTCTCTCTCCAACAATATCTAGTATTCCTCTTGTGTCAAGTTGGACGTGGAATGAAGGAGATGAACACTTTCTCCACCCCCCGGGCCGACAAAGATAGATATACCAGTCTTTTTGCAGATTTCTTTTGAAGAAAGGAGAGGCTCTATAAACTTTAGGCTTATATGCAACCTTTTACAATCTAACATAAAGTGAATAACTGAAAATAATTAATAAAGAAAGGAAAATAACAATAATAAATAACCCTGAGTTTTAACATGAGAATTAAACAGACAAATCCACAGCAAATTAGTATTTCTATATTAGAGTTGGATTCATTTTCTCAATTTATCTTAATCTTTCCTCTCTCCAACGACCCTCACTTTCAGTCTCTGTCTATCTGTCTCTCGAAATCAGATCCAATCGTCTTACATGTGAGCTGAAAAATTCATTTGCATATTTCTATGAGATCGCACAGATCTCATCATTCCAATCGGCCGAGGAACAAAACCCGAGATAAAAGAAATAATTATACATTGTGTATTATTTAAATGTATACTATTTAAATATATCTCTTGACTTTTGTCTGTGTTTTGTCTTTCAGCAAATTGGATCCGATTACTGAACGAAGATAAATTCTTTCCATTTATTCAAGACAAAGAGTCAAGAATTGATCGGGCAG
The DNA here is from genome assembly GCA_006491835.1 of Architeuthis dux. Lineage (NCBI taxonomy): Eukaryota > Metazoa > Mollusca > Cephalopoda > Oegopsida > Architeuthidae > Architeuthis > Architeuthis dux. The sequence goes on from VCCN01001611.1 coordinate 10,460,350, forward strand.
GCAACAATCGTAGATGAGAATCGTTTCATTTCATCCGAATGTTTTCTTGGTGCAAAACCTTCGGTGGATAACAATAATTCTGACGGATCAATAAAACTTCATTATGGTCCAGAGGAATTGTATAAAGCCCGAAGCACGGAGGCAATTACGGCCGGTTTCGATTTGAATAGTTGCAAACATGTAGAAGATTGTGTCTCTTCTCCCGTTAAGCATTTTAAGTCTTTTGTCTGGAGGTCATATGTTACACTCTTTAAATCATCATAATCATCATCATCATCAGCAGCAGCAGCAACATCATCATCAACAGCATTCTAACGTCCGTCGTTGGACATAGACCTTCCAAAGGATTCGCCAGTCCTCTCGATCGTGGGCTTCGCAATGCCAATATCTTCTGAACTTGTCTAAATCGTGACGCCATCTTGTTTTTTGCCGGCCACGATTTTGCATATGATCTCTGGGGATCCACGTAGTGAGTCGTGATATCTAGTGGTTGTCTGACATCCTTAGGGCCTACTTGAATGCTTAGGACAGATACTTGAATATTTCCCACCGATACCGGAGGCCGGTGTGGCGTAACAGTTACCGGCACGGAAAACTGAAGGGGCGAGCAGAGTTCAAATTCTTTGGTCGAGCCTGTTGAAAAAATGAACCTTTTACTAACGTCGCAAGACTCTAGTTAAAAAAGAACCTTTCACCAAAGTCGCAAGACTCTAGTTTAAAAAGAACCTTTCACAACGTCGCAAAACTCTAGTTAAAAAAAAACATTTCACCAATGTCGCAAGACACTATTCATAAAAAACAAAAAAACAAAATTTCACCAAAGTCGCGAGACTATTTTTGGGGAATTTAAAACTGATTTCGGCATTAAGACCCATCAAAAAAGTATTACCTGACCCTTCTCCCATATTTACTAATTTGATTAGATTTTCTCATACTTTACAATTTTCCATTCATAAAATGCAGTTTTATTTAATAACTAAGTTCCATGATAGGTCTCGCCGAATAAAGATTTTAAAAATAGTTTAAAACATTTATCCATAGAATATACTTTTGAAAAGAATTCTTTAAAATTGTATTTTTTGAGCAAATATGTTTTCAAGTCTTAAATACATTCTCTTTATAAAAAGCAAACAATGTTTTAGTTTCATTGAATTGTATCCCCCCCACATTCAGGTCATAATTTCTCCGATAGCTTATCTTTATAGTTGTTATAGATCATTTTTTTCCGCATGATATATTATAGAGATTTTATAAAATTAAATAAAGGGGTGTGATTGATTTAAAAACAAAGATTTCTTAAAAAATACCCATTCCATAATGAAATACATTGAAGATTGAATAAATACCAACAATTTTATTGAAAAAGGTTAATTATTCAATTGTTGGTAGAATGTCAAAACCTGCATGCCTTTTACATACACATTACGTCCCATTGTTTACACTTGGTATGAACAAAGATGGACGAAAATTTCAGCGTGGGATCGACAGGTGAGACATTTAAAAATCTGGCAAAAATCAGTATATTATTCGATTTTAATAAAATGTTCGATACTTATTTATTAAAGGGCGAATCTTAAAGAAAATAATTTTCCATTCCAAATTTCGTAGAGGAACAATTTTTTTCATATGATTCCTATCCCTTCTTTTATTAGTTTGATGATTTATCTATTTTATATAATGATGCTTTCGTTTATTTTCATACATTTTAGAGATATATTCCGGGAGATACTAATCATGTGTAGCTTTTTTAGAATAATATCCAGGAACTGGTGGAACGGAACTCTTACTTTGGGATTAAAAAAAACAGGAAAATTAAGTAAAATAATTTTCTTTTCGGAAATACTTTAGTTTTATTCGATTAATTATGATTCAGGCGTTTGATCTGGGAAAAAAGAATGTTTCACTCAATATTATTTAAAAAAAATATTTTTCATCATTATTATCGATTTATTCCGATATCTTATACATTTTTGAAATGCTTATTTTTTATTCTTTCTATGTCTTGGTTCGATTCAAACTTGTATCAAAATATTATAACAAGGAGGAATAATTAAATATAGTGAAATGATGACAAAATATTTACCTCTGTATTTTTAATATATTTTATTCTGTTTTTTGTTCATGTAAATTGACTGCTATTTCAAATTAGGGGAGCTGCAGGCGATAACGTGCCCTTTTTTACACGGCGCAGCTGTGGTGCATTTTAATCTTGTTTATTTTTTCCACTCAAATATATGTGTACTGCATTGTCTACCAAACATTTTTTTTAAAGCAGATGTCGCTTAGACGCTTGAAATTTCTTTTCATTTTTCTACATTTTGTTCATACCTAGTTTACACTGTGTAAATGCCCCCTTCAAAGACAAAAATCTCCGGTTCTAAAGGAGGAAAACGAATACATTTGAGATTAAAAAGTCTTCATTCACTCTTCTTACGAATGGCATGACTATTTCTTACAATAAAAACAATTCTTTTACAACTTTTGAACGTTTTTTCTCGTCACGTATCGCCTTTCCGTCAAAAGTTCGGAAAGTACCTAAATAGGAGTGATACGGTTCATGACCAACAAGAACAGACTGTAATGTTAAACTGTTTCTCACAGACAAATGCTTCAAAACAAAGATATAATACAAGGCTATTTTGTTCAGTCGAACATTTATTTTTTAAACAGAAGTGTCTTGAATATTTAAGATCTTGAATTTCAATTAATCCACAGTTTAATGAGACTATAAATCTATAAAGTTGTTACCTGTTACTATTTTGAGAATAGTCATTATCATTCCAAGAATTGTTCAGACTAATGAATTCATTCCTTTTATTTTGCTGCTTTCGTTGTTACCAACACGTTTTCACGAATCGCAGCATGGATCCCCAGAGATCATATGCAAAATCGTGGCCGGCAGATAATAAGATGGCGTGACGATTTAGACAAGTTTAGCAGATATTAGCGCCGCGACGTCCGCGATAGAGAGATCTGGGGAATATTGGGTATGGTCTATGTCCAACCACGGACGTTAGGAGGCTGATGATGATTTCTACAGCTTTCTTCTACAGTAAAATCCGTAAAGTTAATGAGGAATCCCATTTTGCAGGAAATAGGAGCTAATAGAAAAGAAATACGGTAAAATATACTGATCGGTCAAGCTCATTCCCAGCAACGCGCGCCACACGGGCGATTCCATTCTAAGCAATCTGTGTAATACAGGTGATTCTATTGTTTTTATATGGAGATTCTTCCCAATTGAGTAGTTTCAAAAGCAACTAAGAAAAGATGTGTTCAATAATCCGAACGACGCTTGGAACCATGTGCTAGCTAGTGTCCTTACGCTGGCTACTGCATCAGATATGGGAAGCATGGACAGGGACGTCCGTGCTTCCCATATCACAGGTTGCTCTTGTCTCGGCTTGCAGTATGTGAAATAGACTTAGAGGCGACAAACACCCGAAGTGGTGTTACTCACTTCACCATTCTCGCTGGTATTCGCAGGCCCGACGTTGCTTAACTTCAGTGATCGTACGAGAACCAGTGGTTTCCAACGTGATTTGGCCGTACGCTTTGGAACTATATCATTTTTGTTATACACCGTTTCAGCTAATGCTTCCTGCAGTCATCTTCCAGCGTATGCCGCATATTCTAGTTCTTCAGTGTTGCTCAGTAATAATTAATTTCTCAACAGAAACATTTATACTATTCAGAACTCTAATAATCCAAGTCAGATACTCAAAACAAAAAAATCAAAGCTTATTATTGAGTTCGATCCGCACTAGATAACTCTTTTGGCTTTGTGTCAAATTAATCTAAGCTCATTAAATAACTATAATTCAAAATCCAACTCAATTGCTATTTTTTTTATTGAAGAATTTAATGGCTAATTATTGACCTTCTGCCTCATCATTATCATTTCGAAAATAAACAATATTCTTTCGGTAAGACTCGTACTCACAACCCTTTTGCAAAATGGAAATTGCTTAAACGTGACGGCTGCTCAGTCATCCGAGCTACGAGAACTAGACAGTTTGCAGAAGATCAAATCGATCCTTTTAAAAACACTCTCCGTCCCACCACATCTAACCTTTTAAACTTACTCCACATCCCAATCTCGCCTGTGCCATGTTTGGTTTTGGTTTTGGTTTCTGTACTAGTAGTATCAGTGAAGCAATTATCTTTTTATTATTTATTTTTATTAGATGAAGTGATGTAAACCAATACCGTTTGGCTACTATGTTCCTTCATCTTTTTTTTTTTTGAAAAACGAAAAATGAAAAAAAAAAAAGAATTCAAGCGTGTAAGCGACACCTCATTTTAAAAATGTATGGTAGACAATGCAGTACACATATATTTTGAGTCGGAAAAACAAACAAGATTAAAATGCACCACAGCTGCACCGTGCACAAAAAGGACATGTTATCGTCTGGAGCCCCCATAATTTGAAATAGCGGTCAATTTACATAAACAAAAACGAGAATAACATATATGAAAAATACATCCGGTAAATATTTGTTCATCATTTCGCTATATTTAATTATTCATCCTTGTTATACTATTTTTTATATAAGTCTCAGTCGAACCGCGATACAGAACGAATAACAAATATACATTTCAAAAGTCTCAAACACCTCGGAATAATCGATGATTATGAAAAATCTTTTTAAAATAAATATTGAGCGAAAAACATTTCTTTTTCACTGATCTAAAGCTTAAATTATAATTAATCGAATAAAACTAAACATTTTCCTAAAAGAAAATTATTTGACTTAATTTTCCTGTTTTTTAATCCCAAAGTAAGAGTTCCATTCCAGCAGTTCCTATATATTATTCTAATGACGGTAAACATAATTAGTATTTCGAGGGATACATCTGTAAAATATGAAAAAATCAACAAAAGCATTATTATATAAAATTAATGAATCACACAATTAATAAAAGGTGGGGTAGGAATCGTATGAAAAGAATTATTCTTTTCCGAAATTTGGAATGTAACATTTTCTTTTTTAAATGCGTCCCTTAATAAATAATTATCGAACATTTTATTGAAATCAGATTACATGCTGATATTTGCCAGATTTAAAAAATGTTCACCTGTCGATTTCACGCTGAAATTTTCGTCCATTTTGTTCAAACCTAATAAACGGATATGCGTCGATTTATTCGCGTTATGCCCTGTCTATTACTGTTTTCTTTCGCGAAACTCATGACCTTTTTTTACGAAGTCGATCTAATAATTATACTATTTTCTTTTTGTTTGTCTGTATGACGGTTACCCTTTCTGATTATCATTCATTTTCCTCATATCTTTGATTCTTTCTTTTTTTCCATCTCCACCCACCTTTGCAATGTAATAAATAAAGGATAAGAATGGAAGAGGGTTCTTATGCTTGAAGGGGAGCAAAAGGAACTCATCATCCACTATAACTGTCATTCATTCATTACTCCTCCCTCACAAGTCTGAAGCCTAAAGAGAACGTATGTTCGGATGCAATTTAGATAACTATCGACCAAACGTTATATTGGGTCGAGCGCTTTCGCCTATTGTTTGCACGGTTTAAATAGTGCCAAAACTAATACCGTTGATTAGTTGGCGTGCAAGGCAAGTGATGGGCGATGGCAAAATATTTGTTAGTAGGGGTTTCAGTTGTTTAGTTGTTAAACACATTTAAAGCTCCCGCGCCATGGCCGAAAGAATTTGGCGACAGATAAGAAATTAAAAATATGTATTTCTGTTTCAGAAAATATCACGTAGATCTGGTTTGAGGTGAGGAGGTACGGAGTGGCGTATCGGTTACTGGCACGGGACAGAGAATCGATACTGATAGTATTAGTAAACCAGAGCAAAAAGTAATCAATAATAACGACAACATATACATTAGTTTCATTTGCCTTTGCATGTTATTACAGTTAATATAGATGCATTTCATAGGTAAACATTACGTTTATCCAATTATATACTTTAATTGCAGAAATATATATGCGAGAGTAACGAGGTATGTATGAACAAAATGAACAAAAATGAAAGATATTTCAAGCGACACCTGATTTAAAAAAAATGTATGGTAGACAATGCAGTACACATATATTTGAGTGGAAACAATAAACAAGATTAAAATTCATGACAGCTGCGCCGTTCAAAAAATGTTGTCGTCTTCAGCTCCCACAATTTAGAATAGTGGTCAATTTACATGAACAAAATACAGAATAAAATATATGAAAAATACAGCCGGTAAATATTTTTTCATCATTTCGCTATATTTATTTATTCATCCTTGTTATAATAGTTTTATTCTAAGAAAAAAAAAGTACATTTAAACAATTTCAAAGGTATCGGAATAAATCGATAAACATGAAGAAAACCTTTGTTTTCACATAATTAATCGGATACACCTAAAGATTTTCTGAAAAAAATTATTTCAGTTAATTTTCCGTTTTTTTTAATAAAAAAGTAAGAGTACCGTTCCAGCAGTTCCCGGAATCCACAAGGGAAAAGGAAAAGAGGCCGACCAAGAAACACCTGACATCGTGACCTGGATGCAGACGTGTAGAGAACTTGTCATACATGGAAACAGCAAGTGAGGTTGGCCCAGGACCGAAATACCTGGAGAGTCTTTGTGTGCGGCCTAAACGGAAACACAATCTTAGATAGATAGTTCCTGAATATTATTCTATAAGAAGTGAACATATTTAGTATTTCGAGAGATAGATCTGTAAAATGTGTAAAAAATCAACGAAAGCATGATCATATGAACTAAATAAATCATCACATTAATAAAAGACTGGGTAGGAATCATGTGGAAAAAATATTCTTCTCCGAAATTTAAAATGGAAAATTATTATTTCTTTTTTAATTCGTCTTTTAATAAATAAGTATGAAGAAATGTATTAAAATTTAATAATATGCTGATTTTTGCCAGATTTTTAAATTTCTCACCTGTCGATTTTCGTCCATTTTTGTTCTGACCCAGTAATTGTCAACCACCGTGGAATTTCAAGGGGCCCGGCTGGTTTTCATTATTTAGCGTGTCTACCTCTCATTTGAGGCTAGGTTAAACCTAAAGTAGGCTAGCTTCTCTGGTCGCAAGCTATTTCATTATTCTACTTGTATCAACATTATATGCGATCGTGTCAAGCTGTGCGACGTGTAAAAGCTGTCTATGCAAAATAACTTCACCGGCAACCATGTCTGTCGCACACAATAAAATTCAATATAGTTTTTCTAGGGGAACAGATCTCAGACTTTTAAATGAAAACAACCTGCATAGCAGACATTGGTTATGTTTTTCATTCTCCATTCTGTGCGATATATGCCATATTGAAGCTCACGTTATGGGGGGTAGTGAAAACTCGTGTTATCGAAGCTCACGTTATGGGTGGTAGTGAAATTATCATTCGTGCTGTATCAGCAATTCTATTCAGATTTATCATTAAAGCAAACAGAGATGCCGATTGATTTTAATATACAACGAAAACAGGTAGGACGCCTCGTCGTGTTGTAATGATTAGCCTTGCGGACCGGAGAAATCTCATGTCTGATTCAATCTCTTTGTATTTATTATACAAAAACCCCAAGACACTGCACGATCCTTCCCATGTCATTTTAGATATCGACTTTTCGAGAGATCTTTTTTATAATGAGTCAACATTTTATATCTTATTTGGTTGTTTCAAATTCCAAAATCAGATCTTTATCTTAATAATAATTATCGGGGTAAGTTTGAAAGGATTTACTTTCTCTTAGTAAAAGTAACATCTTTCGTTGTCATTGATTATATAAGCAGGAAACATTGCTCTGATGTGTAAAAAAACTAAAACAAACTGATTTTTTTCTATAGTTTTGAGAAGAGTCATTAATATTCAAATGGTTCTTCGGACGATTGAACTTGTTGCTTGTGTTGTAAACATGACGTTTCGGCCGACAAGACAAAGACACAGAAACACCCGGGCCATGCACTATAAGGGCTACCCCCCCCACTTTAAACAAAACTTCTGTTTAACCCATGTTACACCTGAAGAAGGCCGAAGAATGGATCGGCCGAAATGTCGTGTTTACAACACAAATAACAAGAAGGAGTTCAATCGTCCGAAGAACCATTCGAAAACTGAATTTTAATTTGAAATCTGGCGCGGCACAATATATGTTGTCCGGTCACAACCGAACCTATGTTTAATACATATCTAGAGAAACTGATTCAATTCAAATTTTATTTCAGCAACTTACATGCATCATCTGACATCTGGATCATACTTTGGGTCGTACTTGATTACACTACACATGTCGGGTAACATGGTTGCCATTAAGATATATTCCGAATATACCGTTTTGCACACACCCCTCCTGGAAATATATGCCACCCCCTTAGAAAGGTGGCAGCGGACGCCCATGGTACACGGTCAAATTGGGTAAATAATGACGTGAAGATTGTGTAGCATGAATCTTTCTAATGAAGATAGACTGTCTGTTTTAAAAATTAGAATTCGAGAATTATCTGAGTTCGAACACTGACCGCTGGCACCGATGATTGATCGATTTTTTTAGCGGCATATCAACCCTTGACGGGTCATTTAATGCCGAAATCTGTTTAAAACCCCCAAATAGGTGAACATTTGGTGAAAGGTTATTTCTTTTTTAATTAGAGTCTTGCGTCGTTGGTCAAAGGTTATTTTCTTTTAAATTAGAGTTTTGCGACTTTGGCAAACGGTTATCTCTTTTTTTTAATTAGAGTCTTGCGTCGTTGGTGAAAGGTTATTTTTTTAACTAGAGTTTTGCGATTTTGGTGAAAGGTTATTTTTGTTTTAAATTAGAGTTTTGCGACTTTGATCAAAGTTTTCTTTTTTAAATAGAGTATTGCGACTTTGGTCAAAGGTTATTTTTTTTAATTAGAGTTTTTCGACTTTGGTGAAAGGTTATTTTTTTCTAATTAGAGTCTTGCGACGTTGTCAAAGGTTATTTTTGTTTAACTAGAGTGTTGCGAGTTT
>VCCN01001611.1:10470282-10486791 GCA_006491835.1 Architeuthis dux
ACCTACTTTGATACTTGGGCACTGTCCCAATTGATTATATCATTCAAATAATTAACACCCATTCTAATGTGTACCGGCAAATTACGCTGGAAACTGGTTTTCGTCTGATCATTGAAGTTAAGCAACATCGAACTGGATCAGTAGTCACATGGGTCATCATTTATGATCACTACATGTACTATCCGAAAAGAGAGCGTTCCTATAAAGAATGTTCGTAAACTGAAATAGCCTAAAGTGAAGAAGTAATTTCCATTCATTTATATGGGAGAATTTGTCAGTGTTCTCAGACCGAAAGAATAGTGATGATGGTATATTAGACTGAGTCGTCGGATGTTGGTATAGGGGAAGGTACAGGAAACTGGGATGTAGAAGAGAGAGAGGTAGAGGGTGCTAGCTGCAAAACCAATACTGAACGCTGTTTTCGCTTTTCGTCATTTTCTGTAAAAGCGAAAAAGATGTAGCGTGAAGCGAACTTTCAAAAAGCGGAGGATATCTGTATTCTAAAAAGACGTGTAGCGTTCGGCTACGCAAGGTTTAGTATCTGTAACTTACGTTCAGAGTGGCTGTTATACTTTTGAAAGTGTTATATATTTAGCCAACTTCATATATGTTACGGGCTGGCGTAATGATTGATTGATTGATTTGTTTAACGGCATATCAACCATTGCTGGGTCATTTAATGCCGAAATCAGTTTAAAATTTAAAAAAATAGTGTTTCGACTTTGGTGAAAGGTTATTTGTTTTTAACTAGAGTCTTGCGACTTTGTTGAAAGGTTATTTGTTTTTAACTAGAGTCTTGCGACTTTGGTGAAATGCTATTTTTTAACTAGAGTCTTACGACTTTGGTGAAATTTAGTTTTTAAAACTAGAGTCTTGCGATTTTGGTGAAAAAATAGGGGGCCACTGTTTGGGGGGTCTAGCCCCTCTGTAGCAGGGTATGTGTAATGAAATACACTGGTTGGTTGTGTGTGTTCGCACGTTTTGGGGCGTACATGACCAGAGGCCGACGAGGTCGGAACAAAAGAAAATGCGTTCAACCGATCAGGGTGGTTTTAAGGGTTGTCGTGATTTTAAAATCGCTGGCAGTTCAGACTCAGTTAGAATCCGACAGATAGAGCAACAGGCCAACGAGCGAAGAAGCTTCCCTCTTCACCCTGACGGGTGAAGGAAGGATCGGGGAGTAGGAGTAAGAAGCCTTGATTTCTTAATTACTACCCTCGCTGGTAGTGATTCAGCAAAGTGACCACTCGTTTAAAATTTTAACTGAAGCAGAATTCGATGCCTCAAAGTGACCCGCGAACCGGCCCGGAATCGAAGCTATCGACGGAAATAAAGCGAGCCGAGATTTTCAATTGAAAATACGGAATTTTGTCGTCTGTCACTCCACCCACGTGGGAGAGCCCTTTTCTCCGTATTTATTTTCGCCCACAGAACGTTCGCTACCGTAAATACATCGGCGACAGAAGAAACATAGATACCGGCATTATACAACATATGCAGTCGGCGTATTCTAGGCCCAAACCGACAGTGCCGACTGGCGTAATGGTTTACAGCTTGGTAAAAAGGATCAGCAAAGCGAGCTCGAATTCCATCTGAGGTAGTTCGTGTTACTTTTTAAACAATGCCGTTGGCAAATCTGATGTTGCTGATTTTGACTTCACACACACACACACACACACGCACACACGCACGCACACACGCACACACGCACACACACAAACATACATAGCTTAGCTGAACATTTCAAGCCAAGTGTGCATTTTGTGATAAAAGCATACAATTTAGTACACTTGTAGCCAAACGCATTAAACAAAGATTTGCATATTGAGCCATCATGAATTTTCAATATGTCACCCATGGCAGCCATTTCAAAATGATTGCCAGTGACAACTGTTTTCAAATCAATTTTCCTACCAGCAATGGATATAATATGATATTGAGGACATACAATAGTTGAATTTACTTACCATCAATGTCATATTATATCCATTACTGATAGGAACATTAGGTGGCGGTGATTCATAATTTCCCTTGGAATGCTAGTTTTTAATATAATTGGTAATTTCTACTCATAACAAACAACCTTCTAGAAAACTGGTGACCCCAACATGCTTTGAACACTGACCCCCCCCAAAGCACCTTACAATCCGACAAAACAGCTAGTCTGACTTGGCTCTTGATCCATGGAGGATGGAATGGGATCTGAACCCGTGTCATTGGGTACAGTATATATATATATATATATATAATCTGTACGGCGTTAGTGTTGAACGCCATGGAGGACATCGGTATTCAATGTTTGACCATAACTTGTATTTAAACGTCAACTGCAGGTGGCATACTCACGTATGCTCCCGTCGTTTCGAGCTTGGTAAACGATTTCTGTGTTCGTGTGTTCGATCGGTGCTTGTGCGTACGTACGTGCAAATGTCCCTTAGTTTGCATATGCGTGTGTTCCCATCCAGGGATATATACGTGTGCGCGTTTACGTGTCTTGTTTGTTTTCCCTCCTCTCATATTAAGTGGGTGGTAGACAATTGAGCCGAGCGAGGCTGTGTTCCTAACGAATTGTCGACAAATTGCAATGATTATATTTACTGCCATCAAGTGGATATGGCAGCCGTGTCGTCACAGGCGAAGCATTCGCGAAGCGGGTGGGTTGGGCAGTGGTAGAGGAAGGAAGAGGGGGGGTAAAGGGTGGGGGGAGATGAAGAGAGAAAGAAGGAGTAGAATTGCAGGAAAGGAGAGAGAGTAGGAGAGTAGGAGAGGAAGAAGGAGAGAAATGGCTGGAAAAGCGAGTAGGAGAGTAAGGAGGAGAGTAAGGAGGTGCGGAGCGCGGGAAAGAAGGAGTCTAATGATTGGTGACATTAATGATGTCAGATCCGACGAGCGTCGCGATGTCTTGCGGAGGAAAATTCGGCATTATCCTCATCAGGGCGGGAGAAAAATCAATAAATTAGCTTCGCATTCAAGAAACGTTTGACATTGCCAAAACTTTATTATATAGACAGTCTTATTAGAGGGATGTCTTACGGGCATCTACCTAATGTGTCAAAGTAATATATGCATACAAACAATACACACACACACACACACACACATAATCTGACATACTAATTCCACTGCGTAAACATGCACACAACTGCACTTACCATTACATATTGCACCACATGTATAAACACACAGAAAGTATTCTCAAAATTACATATAAAATCTCACGACAATATTTGCCGATGGGTAATCATACGTCAAAGTAATACATGCAAACAAACACGCATACATAAATACACACACTGACGCACACAAACATTCACACAGTGTAAACATGCACATACTTACCATCACCTATCACACCCCACTATAACATGCATATGGTAATGTATAAACATACACAAAGTACTTCGAAATCATTCACAAAACCAGATCTTGCACGTATACAAACAACTTTACCAAATTACATATTGTATTCGTGCATGCGTATACACGTGTACAAAAGTTGTTATACAAAAGCTAGCTTGTTTTTCTTCATTCTACTGCAGGCGTCTAAATCAAAGCAAATTTAGTCTGGCACAGCATCCAATAAAGAAAGACCTCAATTGATACGGTTGACGAAGCTAGATTTCCAAGCATCGCGAACCTATGTTTTTATGTAGTTTCCAAAGAGGTGGAGGAAAACACCGACAACGGCACGTCAAAGTTGCAGCACCGGAACGAAACCTTCAATGAACACCTCCTCGATTATCACCGGTAAGTCCGAGATGCTACAACGTAATTCACAGTACATCACCAACGTGGCTTCGATAGGCAAGCCTATCACCGACTGACAAATTGTCGCCGCCTGGCCATTTATAGCCTGCCACATCCGGCTTGCTAGCGCTTTGCATGCGGGTCACTGACGCCCCACATCGTCTATATCTGTCGACGGCTCGTTCTATCCCCTCGCCCAACCCACCGCATTTACCTGGGTTCGAATTCAGGGTTGTCCGTCTCCTAGACTGCTTGCCAACCAAGGCTGAAGAGCACAGTCTGTCTTGCTATTTACCCATAGCTATGGGGGTGGAGAGCGATGGATTCATGCCTTTCTCAAGGGTGTGAAGTGAGAGCAAACCGTCGTCGATTCCATTTCCCGTGCTTCTAACCACTAGGCCACCGCATTTACCTGGGTTCGAATTCAGAGTTGTCCGTCTCCTAGACTCGTTGCCAACCGCGGTTGAAGAGCACAGTCTGTCCTGCTATTTACCCATAGCTATGGGGAGGAGAGATGGATTCATGCCTTTCCCAATGATATTAGTGTGAAGTGAGAGAAAGCCTTCGTCGATTCCATTTTCCGTGCAGCTAACCGCTAGACCACCTGCTCCTCCTGAAATACTTAGACAACGAAAAACAATAACATTGTGGGTCGAACCTAAATAACTAAATCACCACGTCGTCTTTTGCTTTCAGAATCAACTAATGCGTTCCTTTGTGATTTTCTAAAACATGTGATGTTTTTCAGTGAAAAAAAAATCTATTCAGCTTGTTTCTTGAATATTTTAATCCCCTGATAATTATGCAAAGATATTTTGAATTTAGTTTTCTTTTTTCCCCGTAGACAATGTTTTTTTCTCTCTCCTTTATTTTATGAGGCACTAGACAATTATGTGTAGACGGAAAAGCTAGAATATTTTATACATGCAGGCAATTATAAGCACTTAATTTGCAAATTTCAGTGATAAACAGATGGAGATATGCATGGTGAATTTGAAATTGATACTATTAAAAGAAAATGGATGAATATAATGGAAAAATTAGATTAAAAGTTATAATAAAGTCTAGTCACGTAATTCTTAGAGATGTCCAATTATTATTTTTCTTTTTTAGAGAATCGTTAAGTAGACTACCTGACGTCAAAGTATTGGTTGATGTTCGAATTCAGATGAGCACATATATCTAATGTTATTCATTTCTACACTGACGACCGGTTATGCGGCCACGTCTTTCCGTAGTCGCGGCGCTAGGTCCGACTTCGCCTCCTACAAATTGTTAGACATGCGCCCCTCACAAAAGTAAAAGGATTAAACGGTAGGTCTGATGACGCCCCCCTCTCCCGGGCTCCGGCACCCCTCGCAGTTGCGGGTTCTGTGTGCCCCACGCACTAACTCTGCTTTCCGTCTTTCAGTCTGCCCACTTGATATCTCCGAAAGTTCTCAATGAATTTCAATGAAATTTTGTGGAAGAGTGGGCAATGGGGTATGAGTGAAATGATTAAATTCTGGGGCGGATCCAGGAATTTTCTTTTTCTTATTGAGAGATATTTTTCCGATTTTCTTTTCATAAATGTCAAAATAGAGAAATTAGAATAAAGAAGTAGTTTCCGACGATACTTAAACTAGCATCCTATATCTTGGAAACTCATCTTACATGGACGACGCTTTAACCATTCCGGCCAGGGAATCATATGGACTGACTCACAGAAGATGCAATATGCTATAATTGTCATCCCTTTTTAAAACAATATCCTCTTTAATTCACCCGAATAATCGTTTGTCTTCTTTGTGTTTCTTTAGTATTTGATGTATATTTTGCGCTCGATTTCAACATACTGCCAGAGGTTGAAATGGTTGCTCCAATTCATTTCGAATTGTTGTTTTTTGGTAAATAAATGATTCAACATTGACTGTATAAGTGACTTTTTCGGCGAATCTCAATCCCTTTTCCAGTTTTAAAGTCTCTTATAAAAATTACAGATATACCTTGATTAGTGCGGTTCCATAGTTTTGCGTACAGTTCAAGGTCTTATAATTTAATGTGTTCTTTCTTTCAGATTATACTTAGATTATACATTAATATGTACAGCAATACCTTAACCGTACTATATCAAAACTCGCACTTATCAAAACCGCACTATTAAAGGTATTCCTGTATCTCCTTTTTTGAAGGGGGGATTTTCCTTATGAGTCTCTTTTAGCACACGTCGCACCGAATGTTGTTCAAATAAATCCTCCGAACATTATTTCTGCTGGTCATTTTTATTCATTTCTATTCAGGTTATAGTATTATACCGATCTGTGTTTCTTCTGCCATCGATGTGAGGGAGAGAAAGAGAAGATGAAGATGACGTCTCGTTCCGGGTCTGCGGGTTGACGGGTGCTGACATTTCTGTGGAGGGAAATAAACTCGGAGGAAAGGGCTCTCCCACGTGGCTGGAGAGAAAAACGACAAAATTCAGGATCTTCATTTTAAAATCTGGGTTCGCTTTATTCCCGTCGATATAGCTTCGATACCGGGCCGGTTCGAGGATCAACTATGAGGTATCGAATTTTGTTTCAGTTACTATTCTACACGAGTGCTGAATTACTACTAGTCATGGTAGTAATTAGAAAATCAGGGCTTCTTCCTGCTCTTAACACCTCCCTCCCTCCTTCCTTCACCCGTCCGGGATTTCTCCCGCCTGCCGACCTGTCGCCTGTCTGTCGGATTCCCAACTGCCCCTGATTTGAAAATCAGGGCCCCTTAAAAAGCACTCCGGTAATCTGATATGGGCCCATGGTCACGTACGCCGTGGTAATCTGATATGGTCATTTGGTCACGTATGCCCGCGACAACACGAACACAGAGTGCATTTCGTTACAAAGTGCATTTGATTTAGAGTTGTACTATATAAGATCAGGAGAAGTTGTAGAATTTACCTAACACTTCTTTCTAGTTTCCAATAAGCTAAGCCCGTTAAAAGATATGATGCAATGTTTCTGCCCGATCGTTTAGTTATGAAAGGATGGTCTTATATTCAATACTATCAATTATCCACGATTCAGCGTCTTCTGCTAAAATATATCAAGTGCCATTATCCAAAACATCTTCGGTGTGCCAAACCTGGAAAAAAGAAGAAGATAATATGGTGTTAAATGTGGTTGGTTTTAGCAAATAAAGATATCTAGAAAATAAATCTACGACAACTAAATAATTAGTCGTAATGGGGCCCGCATATTCAATGACAGAATGTTTGTGTCTGGCCAAGATTTTATTTCTGCTTGGCTGAGCGTGGTGCCTTTTGTGCCAAATTATATATATCAGATAGTTTCCATACATACTTATTGATTCAGCTTTACTCTAGGATTGGTCATTTGTATTTACAAAGCTTAGCTTAGTACAGTCCAATACCAAATTGTGGAAAATAATGGTAGGAAAATGTTGTTGCACCAAACTTCTGTCTTATGATGGCAACATATCTTCTCTTGGGCATAATCCGGTTGACGTAGAAGTGAGCACTATTGGTTACTTCTTCTCCATAACTACCAGCCAGGTAGTAATAACTGTAAAAAGTTGTTACAACCATTGTCAGCCTTGACAGGAGCAAGCATACATACATACTGTCCACAAAGTTCCCATCCATTTAATATTAATGAAGAAATAACCTACCAGGGCAATAGCACCTTACTCTTCCCGTATGGACGTCACATACCTCTTCCAGTGTTCCTTCCTCTTTTCAAAACAGTCTGCAAAGTCATTTTGTAGAATCGCTGTCATCTGCCTCATTGCGTTCTCCTTAATCTCGTCCACGGTCTGTAAACTCTTTGGTAAAATCTTAAAATCGCAGGGAGTCAAATGTGGACTATAGAGGGGCTGACAGGCCGGGGTGATGCAATGTTTTACCCTAGAACCTTGTTTGACACGTGAAGAATGACTCACTTTCACGAGTTCATGCATGCGCCGTAAAGTCCCATCTAATTGATTGCTTAGTTGCATTTAGACAGCGCAACTGGTTCTCGAGATATTCAAAATGGCTGGATACTTTCCGGACAGACTTAATACATACAACACGTACGAATTGGCTTTAGGGATGCACTTACTAACCTTCACGCTATAGTTGATGCCAAGGTCTTTTCAATATGAATCTTTTAAATGATCCGTAATACGCAAAATAAATCCCTTTTGGTTTTAGTTCGAAGGTCATAACCCTATCATTATTGAATGGCTTATTTAGTTAGAATCTTGGGTCAGTCTATGTTATAGAGGGCTCTCGTAATTCAAGTCCAATTAACTTTCTATACCATTTAGTTTACACATTCCATGCACTATAAATGATTTAAATGGTCCGTAATACCGCCTGAATAAGTGGAAAAGAGACCTTTTGATTTTAGTTCGAAGGTCACAGCTTCGTTAAATGAATGAACTTGTTCAGTTGGAATGTACAATACTCTGTGCCTTGAGTCAGTCTATTAGAAACCATCAACCAAAAGTGACACCAAAACTGTCAACACAAGTCTCGTCAGTTTTTAAGTTGGTTATCTATATAGGTATCATGCATACAGGCCGTACCAATGGAGTTAGAGGGATGAAAATCTAAACATTTACTTATTATTATGTCTAGAATACTTATGGAAATTAACAACACGAGCTGAAAACCAACTCAGAATAGCACAGAGAACCAAGGAAAGAGCAATGCTAGAGATAACTCTAAGAGATAGAAGAAGATCAACATGGATCAGAGGGAGGACAAAAGTGAAGGATATTATACAAATACTTAAGTAGCAACAGTGGAGAGGGACTGGTCACCTAGCAAGAAGAGATGACAATAGATGGGGGAAAAGACTAACAGATTGATGCCCATGGGACAGTAAACGAAGTAGGAAACGACCAGACACAATATGGAGGGACGAGATAGAAAAGCTTGCCGGCAAGACGTGGCAGAGGTTAGCACAAGTTAGGTCGTCATGGACGGAGATGGGAAAGGCCTTTGTCCAGCAGTGGACTTATAACGGCTGATAATGATCATGATGATCTCTATAAAAACGGTTGTTACGTTTTTCACCCACCCCCCAAAAAAAATTAAAATAAGGGGGATTTAAATTAGCAATGTAAGATTTTGCTAATTTGATACCTTAACTTTTATCCGCCAGCATTCACGCTTTTTAAATTCAAACATTCTTAGTGATCACTATCCAACAAAAGACGAGAGACGTAACTTATTCATTGGTCACCTCCATTTCTTGATCACTCCCAACACGGCATGCTGCCCAAAAGACGTTGGTCACGATTTCTATTGAGTGACTAACCAGACCTGTTCTTATAGAAAGCTCACGTAATTCAAGTCCAACTAATTTTCCCATAGCATACAGTCCAGGAATTCAATGCAACGCTAAACTCGCTATTTAGAGTCAATAGATTCAGATAACCTCCTTGTTATCTCTGCTCCGTCAAACCACCATTGACAGGCATTGGCAGACTATTTCGATTTAAATTTCGGGTAATCGATCTGCATTTCAGATTTTACTGTCGTTAATTTCAGTGATCGCTCAGGGAACCCGGCTTTAGGGATTATAATAGTGTCCAGCGAATCGTTGCAGATCGGTTTCTTTGCACGACAATCTGCAATAATCCACAAGCTACACTAACGACACAAACGGCTACTGCCTCACAACAACTGTGCCTGTCAGAGTCAGGCGTAAATAAGCGGACCTTATGTACTTCAATTATGCGCAAGAAGAAAGATCTGAACAACTTTGATAAAGGCCAAATTGTTATGACCAGAAGGCTAGGTCAGAACATGTCCAGTTGTGGTGAGTACCTATCCGCAGTGGTCAGCAGCTGCCGACAAATCATTAGACAGACAATATTTATCGACGCGAGAAGTGAACAGAGGCTTTGTACGAGCCAACAGAAGGGACACTTTAGCACAGATTACAGATAGCAAGGGGAAAAAAAGAATGCGTCATAACACAGAGTACATCGATCCTTATTGCGTACCGGGGCTGAGTAGCCCCAGGCCAGTCAGAGTACCCATGCTAACCGATGTCTACCGTCGAAAACGTCTCCAATGAGCCCACAACGTTCGGAACTGGACCGATGAGTCTTGCTTGCTCCTGAATAAGGTGGACGGCAAACTACGTGAGAATTGTTATCTTTGGTAAGCAATGGCACCAGGATGCACTATAGGAAGTGATGGTTTGGGAAATGTTCTGTTGGGAAACACTTGGTTCTATCATCCATGTGGAAGCGTACCATCTACATCAAGACCAAGTACACACCTTGGTGTCTTCTTTCAGCAGGACAACGTGCCTTGTCACACTGCAGGCGTTGGACAGGAATGGTTTCAGGAATATTAAAAATACTTCACTGTGTTACCTAGGCCACGAAATCCCATTGAGTTTTTATGAGGTGTGTTGGGCGGACAAGTTCGCTCTGCAGACCATCCACCACGTAACTGGCAGCAGTTAAAGGGCCTGATGTAAACAGGAAACCTTTAGAGCTCTTGTAGAGTTCATACCTGATCAGGTAAGGACTGCTTTTCAGGCACATGGAGCAACATATTAGACAGATGATCATAATGGTTTGTCACATTAGCGTGTATTCATTAATTCCATTATATAAAGTGTTACGACATTAACAATCGATAACCAATACAATTAACTTGACGCTTGCATCAAGGAAGAAAGAGAAAAAAAACAATTTTAAAATCTTTTTTAAACAGTCGATAAAAACGAACCTATATAAAAATATATAAACTGCTATTTGAAATTAATTTTAAGAGGATTTTTCTTTATTACACATACTTACTGCAGATTCCAGTTAATTAGTACAGAACATGAATAAATCAATTCAAATTCAATTAACTTGCTGTTCTGGTTATGCAAAGCAACATATAAACAATATAAATTTGTGCATTATGGGTTTTGGTATTAAGTAAATATAATAGGGAAAAATAAGATTTCTTTTTTTGTTTAATCGATTAGAAAAGAACACTTTTAGTAGTTAACAAACACTAAAATACATTCAGTACATATTTAGACAACAAAATATAATGCATTTGATTTATTTTCATATAAACTACTTAATAACTCACAGACTTACTGTAATGTTCATTGAGGTTCGGATAATTGAATCCTGAGTACTCTCTCACGTTCATCTCATGTACGAGAACCGGTGTATCCAACGCAATTCGGCAGTAAAACTATCTTAAGTGATCTAGGTACAGACCAGGCTTGGCGTTGCTTAACTTCGATGATCGTATGAGAACCAGTGTATCCAATGCAATTCGTCTGTAACAGGATCTTAAGTGATCTAGGTACTGACCAGACTCGACGTTGCTACTCTTCGATGATCGTACGAGAACCGGTGTATCCAATGCAATTCGGCTGTAACAGTATCTTAAGTGATCTAGGTACTGTCCCGGCTCGACGTTGCTACTCTTCGATGATCGTACGAGAACCGGTGTATCCAACGCAATTCGGCTGTAACAGTATCTTAACACTAACACTAAAGCTTAAAATCCACATTTTATTCCGTCCTTTGTAAATTTCAACGCATTTTATTCCACACTTATAAAACAAAAACAAAACATGTAAACAAGTGACCCGACCGAATAACTACGCCCTCCCCCGAAAAGTAGTACTAAGGGAAAAACGTAATGTGACCGTCTTTAAAGTGGTTGAAATGTACAATACAAAGTAATACAAAATAAATATACAGGTTTGCCCCGCCATTCAAAAGTAGAGCGTTCTATTGAAACATTTCGTAAGCCGAAATAGCCTAAAACGAATAGGAAAATACAACATTAATTCATATAAAGATCTTTCGACCGTCCCCAGACTCAAAAATAACTTGATATTTTCACTGCGATTGACAGTGTTGGGATGCTTGCAGGAAAGTATGATTTTCATTTTGAAAAGGCATGTAGGTTTAACCCATAAGAACGCACTGTGATACCGGTGTCACATACAATTTAATTGATCTGGACAGTCTATTATATAATATTATATTTTATCCTTGATTTTAACTCACGAAATGTAATAAGTGACATATAATGGACATCCTGGCGCCGTCACGTGTCTGTGTGTCAATCTGGCTACCCAGAATCCCACATAACGTTCCTTCAAGTAGAAATGGGTCTGGGTTCTTATGGGTTAAGGCAGGTATTCAGGATGCGTTGAGTGCCTACAAAAAAACCATATGATTTTAAAATGCATCCGTCTAAGCAATCAACCATACAGTCGTATGTGAAGCCTTTGGCATCAGTACCATCTGACGACAGACATCGATACCTAAGAAGGTTATTTTCGGGAACGCACAAATATTTCCCAATATAAATTAATGTTAATTGCTTCTTCGCTTTACACAATTTCGGATAGCGGGGGGGGGGGAGCTGTACTTATGCTGGGCTTTCGTAAAAGCGAAGCAGCTTTTAACGCCAACTTTTGAAAAGCGGCGGATACCTGTACGTGGTTTATTTTTGTTTTTCAAAATATGGCCTACATAATCAGATGCCCTTATAAACCGATGACCCAATTATGTAGAATCTATTCCATTTGTTAATCACCGCTACTCACAATAGACCGGTTTAATAACTGTTGCTGGGGTTAGGTTATTCATGTGTTCTGACATTTATACGTATCTATGTATCCGGACTTCACTCAGCCCTAACCATTTATGGTAGAAATTTCAAATTTCCCCCACCTAAATCGGTTTTAGTAGGTGGGGGGGGGGGTTCAATTTGCAAAGTTTTTCACTAAATTGATCCCTTAGTTTGTGTCCAGCAGCATTCACGCTTGTCTCTTTGAGAATGCAGACGTCTTTAGTGATCACAGCCCAACGAAATGCGAGAGAAATAACTTATGATTAATTTACAAGGTAACAAAAAAGGCATATATGGGAGGCGGTGATTTTTCTTTTGTTTTTGCAATTAGACATTTTCAGAATGATCGTTTCAAACTGAGATTGTTTCCTGGATGAAATACATATCAGATAGGGTGCCTGTAATTTTAACAATGGTTAACAACCTGCTACTTGAACACAGATCACCGTGGCCCAGTAGAGTGCTCGCTTCCGGTTCGGTAGACCGTGGTTCGATCCACCACCGAGTCATACCAAACACTTTTAAAATAGTCCTCAATGCCTCTCTGTTAAGCACAAGGACTAAACCTCTACCCGAGGCTAAGGGGTTACGGCCAACTCACGTTGGATACATCGGTTCTTGTGAGATCGAATAATTTATTCTACGTATTTAATGTCGGACCTTCTGTCTTTAATACACAAGCCAAATACTTTGAAAATGGTGAATGCGTGTCTGCTAAGCACAATTACTAGAATTGAGGAACCTCGCCTCGTGGCTAATGGGATACGACCAAATAACGTTGCATACATCGGTTCTCGTGAGATCACCGAAGTTAAGCAACGTCTAGCCTGGGAGACCATTGGGTAATACCAGGTATATGATCGTACGAGAACAGGTGTATCCCACGCAATTCTGTTGTAACAGTATCTTAAATGATCTAGGTACTGACCAGGCTCGACGTTGCTTAACTTCGATGATCGTACAAGAACAGGTGCATCCAACGTCGAGCCTGGGTAACCATTGGGTAATACCAGGTGCCGTAAGCAGAACGAAGCTTCGATAGGCCTGGCAAGCCTGAAGAGGGTCTTACTAACAATTGCCCGTGTGTACCTAACATTCCATGAGGGTATAAACGGATAACAATGATTCATACATACTTTCTCCTGGGTCGAGCATTTGCACCCTTTTTTCTGTTCTTTTGCTAACAGTTATTGTCTTTTGTTATACGCTGTGCTGTAACGATCGATGGATAATGCCAATTCGTGCATGCAACGACGAGTTAGTTTCCTCTTATCTGGACAATCGGGTATCGTCACGTAGCGTTGCGCAACGGGGGAGACAGTTGGGCGAAAGTTACTAGAAGAGACCCCTTCTCGTACAATTGGTGCACAGGAAAACTAATGATGTGTCCTTGTGCGAGTTTAAGCTACAATTCGTACAAACATCTTAATCTCTTACCGGGTTTCAGAATAACAACCTTTGTTCAATTCTAGGGTTGAATTCGAACTTAATGTAATTTATGATGAACTTGATGCGAGTCGCTTGCAGTTGTGCAGCCATTTTCGGAGAACAAAATACCCATTTGCAGTCTCTCTCTCTCTATCTGTATGTCTCTCTCTCTTTCTCTCTCACTCTCTCTCTCTCTCTCTCTCTCTATATATATATATATATATATATATATATATATATATATATAAGAATTCTAAATTTTACAATTTCAGTAATTGGAAAACCGAAATAAATTGTATTGCGTTAAGGACAACAACAAAGCCCTAGGGTAACCTAAAAAAACATGGTCACCTTGGCGCTTTTATATTGCACTTTTGTTTCGCGTATGCTAACACGATTATCGTAAAAGATTAATTTAGTAAATGTTGATATCCTGTTTTAATCTAATTTCAAACTGCCTCGAAAACCAATCAGAAAGGAAAAACACAAGTAAACAATTCTCTTTATTCAATGAACAATAGCATTCATATACAATTGTTAATAACGAATTCCATAGACGTTAATTGATTATGCTTTTAATGTACGAAACAGAATGAAGAACGAACAGTGGTTTTCTTGCAAAATAAAAACAACGAAAATATTCAAATGAAGATGTTCATTCTATATAGCGAAGTCATAGTATTCTCTTAATAACATTTTAATTTCTCTTTTTCTTTTTCAATAAACGTTTTTTAACAGCGTTAGCGATAAGAATATAAAAAAAGGGAATGATATTAAAATGTTTTAACTAAAAATACAATTCATATCACCCCGACAAATGTTATTTATTCTCGACTTTTGGGACGAGCTATCAGGCGTGGCAATGAGCAAAAACAAATCCATCACGTCCCTCAGCACCAAATACATGTGTAGAAGCATTTACAACTTTCTTGACAAATCGATCAACACTTTGAAAGTGACATGGAATCAATTCCATGTTGAACGGCTTGCTTAAAAACCCTTCAATTCTTTGTGAAATCTGATGTCAAGATTGGCTGAAATAAAGATTTCCCATCAATAATTTCAGTAAGGTGTCTTGCAGACCAATTCAACTAGGGAACGTGGAAATCCCGAATACTTTTGTCTCCTTTGTCAGAATTCGAAGAATTTTGTCTACAGAAAATCGTCTTTCTGTCTCATCTCCGCTGGGGAGAAAGGAAAGCAGATTTTCTGAATGAGCCTGACACATTTATTTCATTTGATTTTCTGACTGAACCTGCCACTCATTTTTCTTTTACTTTCTCTTGACACCTGAGTTTTTCTCGTGGCTGGTTGAGATTAGATTAAAATGAAATATCCACTTTTACTTAATGCATCTCGTACGATAGAATTATTAACATACACGAAACAAAAGTGCTAAAGTCGCCAAGGAAGACGACGATGACCAAAGACATTCTGCTCCTAATCGATTGGTATTGAGAGTTAAAAGCAGGAACATTACACAAGAAGAACCAAATGCATTCCGTCATGTTTTGTGGTTCTGAAAACTAAATCTCAGTACTTTCTATAGGGTACCGCTCATAAGAATTTGAACAATCACACTATCTGTTTTTTTATTGTCTGAGATTGCAGCGGTCATTAAGGACTTTGAGCAAGGGGATCCAAATTAACTTACTAGCAACTCTTCCAAATATCAATTTGAGTTTATTTTTCAATCTCATTGATAGATTGTGAACAAGATTTTAGAAGGATAGAAAAGAAAACTGTTAATTCTATAAAAAAAAACATTTTCCAGAGATTTAGTTTTCAGGACGAAGAAACATGACTAAATGCATGCCTTGTTATAAAACTGCACAATGTTCCTGTTTTAACTCTCAAAACCAAGCGATTAGAAACGAAATGTCTGTTTGTTCAAATACTTATGACAAGTACTGTATATATCTATTTGGTGATGTATGTCTCTCCATTATATATAGAAAAGAGAGCGACAGGGAGACATACACACATGTACTTACTTAATTACGAAGATATAAGCTTGTATAATTCTGGATATGTATTGCCCATAATGGTGCTGATAACATGCACAGCATGACATATTACATAACAATTGCTTTGTCCTCTTTAGATGTGTGATAACTAGACACGTTGCTTCTATGATTTCATACGTGACAGAGACAACACGTTAACACTGCATCTATTATTTATACAGAGATGTATGCCAATTATGTTTCCCTAGATAATACACACCTGGATTCTTTAGCTCAAAGTTTTGGGAAAACATGGGGATTGTACATGGTGAAATACCGTACGTACACACACACACACACACACACACACACACACACACACACACACACACACACACACACACTTTCATTATGAAAATATATATGTGAAACCAGCAATACCGCTTGTAATTGATTCACACACATATCCGCTCTACCTTTGATCATAACTAAGCTGTGTGTGTGTGTGTGTGTGTGTGTGTGTGTGTGTGTGTGTTGCTAGATTTTATCAGCAGTTTACCATTGGGCGACCTCAATGTATTGACCTCAGTGTACATTGCATGGCCAAAATGTCTAAGGGGAAAAGTGTGCGTGTGGGTGGGCTGGGGTGTGTAATGTGTGGATGGTGGTGGATGGTGGTAATGATTTGTTAGTATCCTGTGAATGTGCGTGTGCTGAGGTTTGGTGTGTTGTTAATATCACGTGAGGATGTTATACTGTTTGTGTGTGTGTATATATATAGTCTATGAAGCTTTTATAATTTCC
>VCCN01001611.1:10494422-10504624 GCA_006491835.1 Architeuthis dux
TTTTTGTTTCTATCCTTCTAAAATCTTGTTCAGAACTTTTTAGGGAGTTTAAAAAAATGAACTCACATTGCTATATGGAAAAGTTGCCAAACTAGTAAGTTAATAGCCCGCCCCCACCTGCTCATAATCCATAATGACTCCTGCAATCTCAGTGATCGAAAACAGATGTTGTGAACAAATACTTATGAGCAGTACCCTATAAAAAGTAATGTATTTGAACTCCAGATAAGACACCAGTTCCTAAATTATTGATGAGGTCAACAATGGGCTATACAACATTTTCGCAACCTACATAGCATTTCATACAAAACCATGGTAATGAATTGAATTAAAACAACGGGCAGTATCGCTCGCTAATGTGTATTGTGTCTATCGATGCTGTATTCATATAGGCAAATGCATTTGTAACGAAGTGAGCCCTTCGGATGGAGAAAATGAGCCAATGCGTGAATAAATAAATAGTACATGGATAAAAGAATGAGAACCCATAATAATCGCAGTACAGAAGAAACGAAGAAAATATGGTTATGGGAACAGAAAGATTAATTGGCAAAGAAAAATCTGACACATTTTATATATCATATTAAATTGGGAAAATATTGAAGTTGTAATTAAAGGGAGAAAATTAATTTCTAATTAATTAATTAATCTTAGAATAATTAAATTGAACATTTTGTCGCGCGTATTTAAAAAGAAAATTGTGCTGTGTATATAGAATGCGTGTTGTTATTGTTAGGTCAGGGATTAGGATAATGGCTATATTGAAATATTAAAAGTTGAATAGTCATTTACAAATGGTAATTGTTTTATTTAGCTAAGGTTGAAATGACAAATAGAGAATGTTATCTAACGATTGAGATGCAAATAGATTCAGACTAGAATGTAGGTTTTGTTTTATTAAAATGTCAAGAGAAAATAAAATTCCTGGATCGAATTCTGGTTATGGAAATTTATTTTGTTGATTAAAATGCTTGTTCGGGAATTTAATTTTACTGACACGAACATTTAATAACAAAGACATTGGCTGACGTCAGCGGAATGATGCAATCATTCTTCGAGTCACGTCAAAAAAGATAACGTGTTCTAAAATGTCCATGCCAATAAATAGGATTCAACTGGTTCTTCTTGTTATTTGTGTTGTAAACACGACGTTTCAGCCGATCCATTCTTCGACCATCTTCAGGTGTAAATTCCGAGTGTGATGGGTTAAACAGAAGTCATGTTTAAAACGATAACCCGTATAGCACAGGGCCCGGGTGTTTCTGTGTTTGTCTTGCCGAGTTTAGGTCTGTTCAGAAGTGGAAGCCACATCGGGTTGAAATCCGCACTTGTCTGGCTAATGCATTTAGTCGACATTCTGATGTGTGCTGCCTCCTTGATATTTCTCTGCATCCAACATCGTTCTCAATCAATAATCTGGACTTCCGAGGAAGATTGAACACTCAAAGTCAGAGTCAGAGCTGGGCCAGCTGTCCAGAAATGAAGTTGGACTCCTTGTTGGTGGCTTTCCCCATGGAATGCGACTTAGCCTCCTTGTGATCCGAACTCGGGGAGCCCCAACTCGCTTGCGTATGTACTTACTCAGTAATAGTAAACTACTTATGACGACGGTAGCATACATTTATCGTTGACGGGCAACTGTAAGAGATTGTTTGACAATCCGCAATAGCATAAACTAACCCAGTATAATGTTTGACACGAAGCGTAAACAATAGGCCCCTGTGGAAATCCCATCTGTGGAAATCCCGTCTTTACAAATGAGCAATCCGATTGCAGTGCACTCTGTAAACACACAATGCATTAAAACTGTTAGCACCATGACACCCTGGGTCCAGTCTTTTTTATGCCATGCGCTACGAAAAGGCTAGAAGACACCAGTAACAAGCCACAGCAAGAGGGAAGCCAAACAACGACCAAATGAAGTAAGTGACAACAATTCATCTCATCGTCTCCATCTGTAGCTATGGTACATCTCCCTTTTAAGGCCGTGCCCCATTCGGCCAGGGTACATGTGGTAGTTTCCATATGTTAATAAATATAAGTATATATATTTTATATATTGTTATGTATTGTATACTGAAGTATTAGTGCTTGAAGTATTTCAGGTTGTTTAGCGTTCCAATTTCGAACTTTGAGAAAAACGTTAACGTCAAACAGACGTGATTTATAAGTGGCTGTAAAATCTAAGTTAATAAAACTTAGTAATACAAATAAATATCCTGTTTTTTTATTGGAGAAGACCAATTAAATAAAATATGAACCTCCAAATACAAATTGGCATTTTCTGACTGACCTGGTTAAAAGTGGATCTGCTGATTTTGAGCCGTTTTTTTAGTAAAGAATCCTCATTTTATATTCAAGAATATTACAGTAAATCGAACTTGTGTTTGTATTCTGGGATTGAACATTTTATGTAGCATTTGTTAAGCAGACGATTCGTAATAACTCGTAATAATGTCGAAAATGTCCTGCTTAATGGCTTTCTTCTTTTAAGATTTTCTTTCTTCATCTGTCTTTAAATGTCAAAACAAATGGAAGATTTTGACTTGATGTGACGCCATTCGCTCAACTGCACTTCTGACCCAAATAATTATGTTTGTTTTGCTCTAAAATCGATATTTCTTAATATGAAAAAAGCAGAGCAAAGCATTTAATGGTTTATTATCTTTGAATTACGTCTCGGGATTAGCTAAACCCCATCAGGTCATTAAAAGCAAATAGAATGAAAGAAAAACATGGAAGTCGTTAGGATTGGGGAATTGTGATTGAGGCTTCCAGTATAATTACTATTAACTGGATTAAAAACATGAAATAATTAAAAGAAATAATCTAAGTATTTTAAAATCCTTCAGCTTTAAGATCTGGAAAACCGTACACATTTGACATCACAATAGTAAAACAAATATGATAATAGTAACAAAAGTTAAAAGAAAAAACACCACACAATATTCCTTGTCGTATTCTGAAGTCAGCGAAAGAATGTCGCCATTGTAATTATTCAAATGCTGAATTTTCCATTGTATTTGCAGACGAAGAAATCAGAAAAAATGTCTAATACAAAATAATAGACTTCGAATGAACGTTAGGAATCATTAGGATTACGGCCAAGTCATACTGAAAATAGAGGTTCTCAACTGATCACAGAAGTTGAGCAACATGGAACCTGGTCATTACATCCATGGGTGACCACCAAGTAATGTATGAACATGTTAGCCTTGTGCCATGCTAAGAATAGTACATATCGAACATTTGTATTAGAAACCGCCAACCAAAACTGTCAACATAGGTTTCTTCAGTTTTTAAGTGAGTCTGGCTGACTGGTTATTTGGCTGGTTGGCTATGTACGTATCACGCGTACTAATGAAGCTAGAGGGCTGAAAACTTAAACATTTACTTCTAGAAAAAACCTTTTTATTTATTGTACGACCTGCCACCAAAAAAGGAAAAATAGGTTGTTAAGGGGGGTCAATTTGCAATGTAAGTTTATACTAAATTGATTCGTTAGTTTGTGTCAGGCTGCATTTACGCTTGTTTTTTTGAAAACCCAGACTATTTTTTTTAGTGATCACTGCCCAACAACATGCGAGAGAAGTAACTCATTTTTAATAGATCACCCCCAACACGACATGCTGCCAAAAGAAGTTTGTCACGTGACGGTTTCTATTGAGTGACTAACCAGACATGTTTCTCTCATTAATCAAGAAATATCAGATCAACCCAATAGCATAAGACGTATGGAAATATATTTATGTAATGAACAGTGTGACGTCTTCTGTTTGCTATGCTGTCCGTAAAAATGGTCTTTTTCCTATTAAAGGTTACGGTTTTGCTGCCTACCCACCATTAGAAACTACGGTCTCTTCCACTTAAACGAGTCAGTCAATTTGTAATAAAACCTCAGATGTAATTGATGAGACATAAACATTTATTTACACCCAAAACAGCTTTGAAGTAGTGAACTATTAACTTTCAAAGTATGTAAGAGAAGGTGAAGAAACTTCTCGAACTCCATGGAAACACGGGTAATCCATTACGGCCTTTTCTAAACAATCATCTCATAGAAATTCAAGTTTATCCGTGGATTTTCTCACGAGTAATATCTATTAGATATATAAAGATGGGTTTTTGGACAATTACCGCTGGATAATTCCCCCCTGACAATAACCTAGCAACAAGTTTTAATATGTTCTATAGTTTTGAGAAGGGTCATTAATATTGAAATGGTTATTCGGACGGTTGAACTCCTTCGGAAGAAGGCCGAAGAATGGATCGGCCGAAACGTCGTGTTTACAACACAAATAACAAGAAGGAGTTCAACCGTCCGAAGAACCATTTCAACAAGTTTTAAGTTTAATAATACTACACACTATAGCATAAGAATGTGTTAATCGAACAATGATGACAACGACTCGAATTCACCTTCATCTTTTGTATTTTCAAAGCATGGATATGATGACGGTCGTTATTTTCGTCAGTGTCAACAAGGAGCTGCCGGAAAGTGCAACATTCTTTTAAGGACTCAACTTTAGTTATTTTGTTCAAGAATCGCCATGATTATTTGATGAGCCACGAGACTTTACCCTACTGTGACGCCAATTCATAAAAATGGAAACAATAAAGAAAGCAAATGTTGTCTCTTAACAACTGTAAATCCATAGTTAAACTGTGTGGAAATGAAGTAGTTGGTCATGTAAATGATCACACACATGGGGATATTATCCAGGGGGCAATTGTCAATAACCATTTATCTTAGTGGAAGTTATCCAGGTGTCAGTTGTCCTACGGGGTCAATCGCTCCGGAGGTAGTTGTCCTGATACCATAAAGAAGACCGACGTTTTGCCTGGATTTATATTTGATTTCGGTTATGTTTGAGTATATTGCGCTCGGTTATCAAGCCGATGAGTGTTCCTTTCTAAAGTGTACGAAGCATTTTACAATGTCGAAACATTTACAGCCTACATTGTAAAACATCTCTATTCAGTTTTAAATAACAATCTTCCACAACATTAAACGTATTTTCAGCGTCGATATCCATCTCTTTAGAGAATGGGAATACCGGGAAGGATCTAAGCGTGAACAGAAACGATTTTCTGTTAACATTCAAACGCGAATAGTAGATATAATCACTAAAATATAGCTGTTTCAATAATAACTTCCTTTGAAGTGCGATTACACAGGAAAGAAAGCTTTATCTGATTTTGACACCAAGGGGATATTGTCCAAGGGGCGATTGTCAAGAATCATTTATCTCGGGTGAAGTTATCCAAGTGTCACTGGTCCTACGGGGTCAATAGTTCTAAATTGTACGAAATATTTTACAATGTCTAAACATTTACAGCCTACATTTTAAAACCTCTCTATTCAGTTGTAAATAAAAAATTTTCACAACATTCCACAACATTAAACGTATTTTCAGCGTCGATATGCATCTCTGTAATCTTCTGTTAACATTCAAAAGCGAATGGTAGATATAATCACTAAAATATAGCTGTTTCAATAGTAACTTCCTTTGAAGTGAGATTACGCACGAAAGAAAGCTTTATCTGATTTTGACACCGAGGGGATATTGTCCAGGGGGCAATTGTCAAGAATCATTTATCTCGGGTGAAGTTATCCAGGTGTCAGTTGTTCTACGGGGTCAATAGTTCTAAATTGTACGAAATATTTTACAGTGTCTAAACATTTACAGCCTACATTTTAAAACCTCCCTATTCAGTTTTAAATAACAATTTTCAGCGTCGATATGCATCTCTTTAATCTTCTGTTAACATTCAAAAGAGAATGGTAGATATAATCACTAAAATATAACTGTTTCAATAATAACTTCCCTTGAAGTGAGATTACACACGAAAGAGAGCTTTATCTGATTTTGACACAAAGTTTACAAACTTGTAGATACCCGCTGCTTGTAAATACCCGCTGCTTGTAAATACCCGCTGCTTCGCTAATGGTATAGCTAAAGCTGTATCCGGTGTATGTTTACACAGTAATTTGAAAGTTTAACGCAAGGTATTGTTAACTAAAGTTCTTGTAAGTTTTTATTAAATTTGAAACAACTACACAGCTTAGAGTTACACTGGCTGGGATTGGGCTTTATTGTCATAAAGTAGGTTTGGGTCATAATCACGAATGGAGAACAATCTGATATAAACATTATTTTCTTCCATTATAGAGTGACGGGGTTAATCGTCCGGTTCGATATTTATTGCGATGCCATACAATTAAATGAAGGGTGGATGTTTCTTACGTTAAAACATATTTCCATTATTTCTTTTTACACAGTAACCATTTCATAAATTAATTAAGTAATCAAGGAGTACATACCGAACGTATCGATTTGAACAGAAAATAAATATTTGTAGAGTTGTTTCCGCTTTGCTAAAGGTGTCTACCTTAGACAGTGTGATAGACGGCCTTGTTGCTCATTATTCGATTTGATGGAATTCGTAGTTTGTGTGTCGAATTTATATTTAAAACAACGGAAGATTTAACAATGAATTCCAGAAGCTTTCAAAGCAATAGCACACGGAGGTTATGCCTAGAAAAATATACAGTGAGCATGCTTTCTGCATGTTGTTCTTTGGGGGAAACCACGCTTTTTTGTATGTAGTAGTTGTGTACAAAGGCTTCCAGCGAAAAACATGATTTCAACTGGGTATTCAGTCTCTAATTAAAAAAAAAAGAACGCTGGGGATATTTGCACATAAATAACGCTTTGATATTGATATGCATACCATAGAACTATAGGATGCCAAAGGACGAAAGGTCGAAGCCAGGACGCCGAACGAACATAATGCCGAACGGACAAGTTTGGGGAGTTTGAGGACTTGAAATATTTAAATAGGATTAATTTATTCAGGATTCACAGTGATCGCTTGTTTAGCGTCAATGATAGCTAATCGCTACACAGTGACATTTCACCCCAGCAATAAAAGAGTATCTGACTGATATTCAAAATGTATATTATGAACAACTAAAACCTATATAATTAATAAAACTATAAAACGCTACTAAAGATTACTACAATCGATGATATAAACGAGTCTTTAAATAAAACTGTAATATACCCCGAGGAACATTGTAAACAGAAGCAGATATTCGACTTCATGTCCGTTCGACGTGATGTCCTTGCGGCGTTATTGGCTTCAGCTTCTTGTCCTTCAGCAAAAGTGCATTCGGTGTCCTATCCGCACACCTGCACATGCATTGTAAATGTTTAGTTTAGAATGATGTATACATAGATGGGACGACAAGTACTAGGGAAGTAGTAAATACAAAGAGAGAAAATGAAAAAAATAGAAGAAATAACGTGTTGTTTAGAACATTACCGGAAGGTTTTGGACGACCCATTCTACGGCTTTCTTTAGGTGTACAAAGATACGTTCTCTAATTTTGAGAAGAACCATTATCAATTGTTGTTTGTACTTCTGGATTCTGTTTTTGTGTTGCTTTCGTTGTTACTACGGCGTTTCGGACGATCCATTCTACGGCCTTCTTTATGTTTACAAAGACACGTTCTCTGATTTTGAGAAGAATCATTATCAATCCAATTGTTGTTTGTACTTCTGGATCCTTTCTTTGGATTGCTTTTGTTGTTACCACAACGTTTCAGACAATCCATTCTACGGCCTTTTACAGGTGTGCAAAGATACATACTGTAATTTTGAGAGGAATCATTATCATTACAAGTGTTGTTCGGACTATTGAACTCCTTCTTTGTTTTGGTTTTGTTGTTACCACAACGAATACACATCAATTGCTCTAGCATCGTCAACACTTCTCTTATCAAGGGTTAAAGCGGACACAATGTCAAAAAGACCAAAAAAACATATAAATTAGTAAAAAGAAATGCTACGATAAAGAAATAAAATTATAAAGGATGGGGAATTGTTTTTTTTGTTTTTTAAAGGAAAGAAACAAAAGCAAAAGGCAACGTGAAGAAAATCATGATTGATTGAGAGAAAATGGGGAGGAAATTGCCGGAAAAATGAGAAAAAAAAGATGGAAGAAACTTTGCAGTACGTCCGTATTTGTAAACGCGCATGCGCATCCTTCTGTTTTGCAGACGACACATGGATGCGCTCTTTGTGACATCTTCCCGTGTCCTTTGTTCTGCTCTCGTGCATGTCAGCATGTGCATGTTTAGACATGTGCCTGAAATCGTGCATTTCGCCTACGCGTTTCCATTATCTTCACATCTAGATTGATATCGAGAGTTTAAAAGTGAGTCAACGGCAGATTTCCTGTTTCGTTCTGATAAACTCCGATTTTAAAGCCAACAAAAAATATATCGGTTTCACCTGGACGCTGTTGGCATCGACACTGATCGTGGATTCAAGAGAATTTGACGTCGACAAAAAGACAAACATAACCACGACGTAGAAAGCGAGTTTTTGAAGACGGTGGAATTGAAAGAAAAGAAATAAAATGGCAGATTAGATCGAATGCCGATAACCTAACAGAACGCGAAAAACAAGACGGTTTTTCTTCTTTCGGTAGCAGAATGAGCGATGCGTTTTTTCTATCTCAATAAAAACATTTCAGCAATCATTAAATATCGACCACATATTTCCTTGTGTTTTTTTTCCATTTAACTCACAAAAACACGAAATCTTTGACACTGGGAAAGGACGTGGTAACGATTAGGATCCGTTTGGTCCTTTTAAATACTCGGTAACTACAGTATTACAATGTGTGTTCTTCTGTAGGCGTCTGTGTGTATACATGTACGTACATATTACGATATTAGAAACCGTCAACAAAAAATGTCAACAAAACTGTCAACATAGGTTTCTTCAATTTTCTGGCTGGCTATGTATATATCACGCGTACAGGCCGCACCAATGGGCTTAGAAGGCTGAAAATCTCAACATTTACGTTTTATTATGTCTAGAAAAAAAGCCGTTTCTTTTGCGTTTTTTACCCCTCCCCCTAAATAGGCTTTTGGTGGGGGATTCAATTTGCAATGTAAGTTCTTACTAAATTGATCACTTAGTTCGTGTCCGGCAGTATTCACGTTTGTTTCCTTTTTAAAATCAGATTTTATTTTATTGATCACTGCCCAACAAAAGAAGATTGAAGTAACGTATTCATTGGTCACCTCTTTTACAAGTTTTTAATTGATCACCACCAACAGGGTATGCAGCCAAAGGACGTTGGTCACATGACGGTCTGTATTGATTGACTAATTGTCAAACTCCAGGACAAAGTCATGGTGGACTTTACTTTTCCATGTAACAAGAACAAGAACAATCCTCACCAAAAATAGGGGAGTAAACCAATATGTAAGATCCCTATTCCTTTAGCGTGGTTTGAGCTCATGATCGCTAGCCTGGTGTGTTACCACCTGCGCTAAACTGACAAGTCTTACATATCTCCAAAATCTATAGTGGAATTACGTAAGGAAGTAGAAGTAGGAGCAGAGTTTGACTCTGGAGCAGCCAGGATTGTTTCATATAGGTTTGTAGTAGTATACACGCGACTGAGGTTACCTGTCGTTTATCCACACTGATCACTTGGATTGTGTGGGCTTTTTCAGAACGACTTTGCTGGACAGGTGGCTCGAGAAGAGCCTGATGGCCCCAAGTGGCAGAGCGATAGAATTAGAATCTTGGAGGAAGAGATTTGATGTCCAAAACAAAAGTAATAGCAGGAATATGATGGAAGTACTGGAACACTGTTGGTGGCAATGGGGAATGGCGAAAAGGCTCGCAAAACGGAATCGATTCATTGGGTTCCATTGGGAAAATCATGAATCCACTTCTCTTTGAACTGTCCTATCTAGACATATAATCTATTCACTGGCATGCCACCCCTTTTGATGCAGAAGAGAACTATATCTACCTTACATGCCTAGGTAGTAACAGCTGGAAAGATTATTTCATAATCACTCTTGACAGTGTTCAATCACATAGAGAGAGAGAGAGAGGGGGGTGAGAGGAGAGCGTGGGGATTTAAAAGAGATGATTTATAGATCTATTACTAAAGACAGAGATAAGAAATCTACAGCGTATGCTGTTATGGTAAAACCATCGACTGTGGGCTGCATGTTCTTGTTTTGAAATCAGAATAAATTATATAATACTAGTGTAGCAAACTGGTCTTGTCACTTCGACAAGGACCAGCTCTGACCCCTATGAAGTACGCAACTTAACATTAGCTCCCTTGTTGCGTGACGTCAACACGCCTATAAAAACCCTTG
>VCCN01001611.1:10608828-10620079 GCA_006491835.1 Architeuthis dux
GCATGTATATATTCTCTTCTGTTTTTCTCTTCGTATATGTACTGTTTTTCATGTACGTATGCATGTAAACAGTGTGTATATTCATGGTTGTATGTATGTGTGTATATTTTCCAATCATTTTTTCATCTTTTAATTTTTTCGGTTTCTTTTTTTTTGCGTTACAAATTATTCATCATTTTCCATTTTCGCTTTTTCCCAGGTGTTCACTTTTGCATTTTAAAAAAGTCAGGTATTTCGGAGGACTGTTTTTCCAGTCATTATCATGTTTTTCTGTTTCTAATTATGTTTTTATAGTGCATGTGAAAAGGTGTTTATAAAATATACAAGACTGTTTCTACTCACTGTAGAAGCCCTCTCACTGTTTTCTGGGTACGAATTTTGTTCTAGGAATATGTTATTTTCTGTAAAAGTGCAGAAGGAGTTTAACGGATACATTAGCGAAATGAAAAAGGAAGTAGACTGATATAAGGACTCGTGAAACAATATTACAAATATATTTTTCTGCTCTCCCAGATATAGAAAAAAGATTGTAGCAAATAAGTAGGTTAATACTTTTTCTTTTGCGAAAACACGGATGTTACAGTGGTAGGTTGGGAGATATAGAAAAAGATTGTAGCTAATAAGTAGGTTGAAAAGAATACTGGCAAAGTTGGAACTTAACCATAAAAAATGGATCGCATCATTAGGACTGATTTGACCGATCACCGCTAACGAAATTACATTTGTTCCTTTCGTACTTACACAGTATTTCTATTTACACGAGTACTAATCCGGCAAGCAAATGGCTGTTTTAATTTTTAGTAAAAAACGATTATTTTATTTTACTTTTGTATTAAATGAAGTATTGTAAACCATTTATATTAATTTCTGACTACTATTTACATTCATCCTAATCTTTAGTTTGTTTAATCACAATTTCAGTAAGGCCGGCACAGCAGTGTTATTGTTTTGGTTTTAGTAAAAAAAACGATCGATTATTTTATTATTTCATTTTCATTTAGACGAACCATTGTTATTAAATGTTAGCTTCTTTAGCGGTGATCGGGCAAATCAGTCCTTATGATGCGATCCCTTTTTGATGGTTAAGTCGTCCAAATTTGCCAAAATGTTAAAATATATTTTGTCTTTTACGAATAGACAAATGTCTCCGCGGTACGTTGGGAGATATTAAAAAAAAGATTGAACATATATTTTTAATGCACCGGTATCCCATTAAATCGTAATCACAAGTCCATTAGAAACAATCACATTCAGAAATTATTAGGAAGCATTCTCTTGATAAAATACTTACAAATAAGCATTCAAATTATACAGTTAATAGCTCTATTCTGTCAGATACGTATTGCCTTGTTGAGCATCACAAAGGTCAGTCTAGCGAAAATACAGTTGTACAGAATTGGTGCCGAAAACATTCAAAATACTGAGACGTCATTCGTCCATGCACCTTTTGTTATAAAAGCCAACCACGAGAGGCCATTCTGTGTAGCCCCCAGATGTAAATGCCAGGTTATTGTCATTTCTCTAACGTGACTCACATACGACAGGCTTAAACGATATTGCCATGCATTGGCGTCCGCTGACGTTTTTCTGAAGTGTGTCAAAAGCATATATTTCCGAGGGAGGGATATATATATTTCAGGAAGGCGGGGAACAAGATATATTCCACCCGTGAAAACGGTGCTGTACACATTGCTATTTGTAGTGTAAGCAAGTACGTCCTACGATCTAGATGTCAGATGGCGCACTTGAACGTTGAAGGAAACGCATTACATGACCCCGAGGTGACTCGGTGGCGTAAGCACCAGCGAATAATAATACTGTCTTATTGGAACATTAAGTTGGGTTTACATGAAACAATTGTACTGCACCATTATCCTTTATTGACTATAATGTAGATTATGGGATTGGGATGACGGATCTGATTGGCCAGTTCGTTTAGACAAAGCACATTTGGATCTCGGCGAGAAAACCTGGGGGAACCAAGATAGAATGTAACGCGTAGCTCTCCGTTGCCGAACATACACCGGGGGGTGTGTGCTATTGGGAGCTCACTATGTTGGCGACGGGTTACTACGTCCGTCGCCGACGGGAACATAATATAAAATAAAGAGAATATCAATGACAGTGGAAAAGGACAGACAAGTAGTAGTTAGGAAGAACATTTAGTAAACCAATCTAAAATTAGCATTTACTGACTAGTTCATATCCTAAGTATTACCTCCCAAGGAGATTTGATGTGTGTATGTATATGCGTGTGTATGAGCGTACGTGTGTGTGAAATACACACATGTGTGATTACACATATATTTAAAGCGCATGTACATACGTATGTATGTGTGGGTATGTATATATGTGTGCATGTGGCGTATGAGTGATTTTGATTTTATCAGGGATGAATAGGTCAAGTGACACTTGATCCTTGTCGCGGATGTGTGTGTATGTTACAGTTTCTCCTATTGAAATATAGTATCGTTATCATGGCTGGTGCCAGCCGGTCCGGTTTCAGATTTAACGACGTGACTAATTTGACAAATGTCTATTTGGTGGGAGCCGTGTAGCCAAACAGCGCGTAGCTATGTTGACTAATGGGTTCCTAAAAACGTTGAGTTTAGGTTCGAGCGAAGCATACCCGCTTAAATTCCCCCCAAACAAAGTCTCCGTAACATCACACAAAGAATGAAAAACGCCAGTTTACTTTTTTTCAAAACAACTATAAGATGTAAACATAAGACGGGTAATTAACGCCACGTGTCACAGAATCTGCCCCTCTGGTTTAGTTAAAGTTAAGTTAAAGACTATACATATTTAAGAAAAGTGTCCGTGGTTTTATTTTGGTGCAACTACATGCATGTATATTTCTCCACCGTCCAGCTAACACACAAAGAGACGTCAACATACAAAGTGGTAACAGATTAATACGGTAACCAACACTGCAACGTAACATAACGCACTTATTTTCATGATAACGTTTTAACCATCTTCCAGCAACATAATCAGATGATCTTTCAGTGGCTCAAAAAGAAAACATTCTTTGATGCATTTGGCTTGCACAGAATACAATGAATACACGCTTTCAACCAAGGAACAGTTAGAAACATTTAAGTCCTTTATTAACATTAGTGTTTAGACATATTTTAAGGAGTTTTACAATCGGCTCACTTGAACATCTTCCCCATAGTCTGATGTATGGGGTAGAATCCTCAAGTGATAGAGTCACCCCCTTAGAACACCCCCTTAACCCATACGAATGCACTGTGATACAGGTGTCATATTATATGATATTATATTTTAGCCTTGATTTTAACTCGGGAAGTGTACATCTAATGACCATCCTGGTGCAATCATGTTACTGTGTGTCAATTTGCCTACCCAGAATTCCACATAATGTTCCTTCAAGTAGAAATGGGTCTGGGTTCTTATGGATTAAGATGAAAGAAATACTAGTCAAACATTGACTCATAAGAACCCACTGTGAAACCGGTGTCACATACAATTTAATTGATCTGCACAGTCTCTTATATAATATTATAGTCTATCCTTGATTTTAGCTCATGAAGTGTACTAATTGATAGATACGGAACATCTTGGTGCAGTCATGTGACTGTGTGTCAATTTGCCTACCCAGAATCCCACATAACTTTCCTTCAAGTAGAAATGGGTCTGGGTTCTTAAGTCCAGCCAATTAAATAGAACATTTAAAAATGCATGCATTCATATGAATAAAGAGTATCTTCAAATGTATAAATAAAATAAATTGATTCCTCTGTCTTTCCTAGTTCTCTGAATTACGTTGGTTTACAATTAAACCCCCCCCCCCATTAAACTGATTTACGGGGAATGTTCGATTGACTAAACTCAAGAGGGGGTATTTTTCAAATGAACACTGTAGGAGAGAAGAGTTTGTTGAAGTGTTCCTTACATCCTTCTGTTGTGTCTTTTAGGAACCATTCTTTATCCTTTTTGTGACTGACATTTTCCAGCATGTGTGCAAGGGTAATAACTACAGGAATGGTATGGAATTCAATAATGTCGACGTATGCTGAAAACATACGCTTGGGAAATAATGGCAAATCGTTTGTTTTTCGCCACAGGCAAGTCTCGGGCGCCATTTGTTTGCAATTGCATTGCATTCATGTAAGCTTCGTTAATATTGAATTTGCCTTTCTTATTGTGCAAAGAAATCGCCTGAGGCGAACATGCCTGGCTTCGCCATTCGTGTTGGACAAAATCAACTTTAAGAAATCTGCTTAAAATATGTCTTTTCAGCCAGAACAAAAATTCTATTCAAACTTCAAATTCCGATGACGATTCTGATATCCTAATCTTCCAGAAATATTTGACGATTTCGAAGAAGCGTTGCTAATTAAGATGTCTGTTTTTTTCAAATTCGAAAAATCTTTAATGAAAAACGTCTAAATTGGTAACACTGGACTTGCAAATTCCAAAGATTAAATTTTTAAAAAAAGTCTAAATTGGCAATGCTGTCGAGGCGAATTTTCTTTCGCACGTTTGACTGGACCAGCTGACTCGGTAAACCAGTTAGATTCGTATGACACAGTTTGATATAACGTAGTTTGATATGTGTGGTGCGGAGTGGCCGAACGGTTAACGACACGGAGGATGGAATCAACGAACATAGTTCAAACTTCAGCTAAAGCAGTTTGTGTAAACTTCACACTAATGCCCTTAAGGTATGAATTCACCTCTTCTCCTACCAAGTTATTGGTAAATAGAACGGCAGACTCGGTTCTCTAGCCATGGTTGGAAATCAGTCTAGGAGACAGACAACTCTGATTCAAAACCAGCCTGCATAAGAGTGGTCTCCGTCAGGCTATTTCGCCTTTGACCTACTCATGATGAAATCATTCGTGTCGCTCCAATGGCCCTGAACTGTGTTGTAGACTATGTGAAGACTTTAATATGGAGGTTGTAAGAAGCTGATTGACTGGCAATGAATCAAGTTTAGAAAGGTCAATGGGGTTTTAAATGGCTCAAACAAG
Organism: Architeuthis dux; assembly: GCA_006491835.1. NCBI lineage: Eukaryota > Metazoa > Mollusca > Cephalopoda > Oegopsida > Architeuthidae > Architeuthis > Architeuthis dux. The sequence continues at coordinate 10,613,829 of VCCN01001611.1, forward strand.
AATAATTCTAATAAAACTCTGGGCAATGTTTAACGACTTAACCACCAAAAATGGATCGCATCATGTTGACTGATTTGACCGATCACCGCTAAAGAGTTAACATTTTTTACTATCGTACTAAACCCAACACGACAGTGTTTGTTTGAGTTTTAATAAAAACGATTATTTTTTAAATTTATTTATTAGGTGAAGTATTGTAAACCATTTCTCTTAATTTTTGACTACCATTTACTCTCATCTTAATTTTAGTTGTTGAAAAAAGTAATCACAATTCATTTAACTACGGCCGGCACGGCGGTGTAAAATGGTATACAATAATACACGAATAATAAAACAATAGCTTTTTTTTTATTAAAACCAAGTTGAATTGTAATTTAAAACAAAAACAACTAAATGTGAAGATGAATGTAAATAGTAGTCAAAACAATACTTTGTCAAAATAAAAATAAATAATAAAATAATCGCTTTTTTACTAAAATCAAAACAAACACTGATTTTAGTTGTTTTTTATCAGAATGTTTTTGATCAGTAATCGTACCGATTACTGATCAAAAAACAACTAAACATCAGGATGAATGTAAATAGTGTCAAAAACTAATTAAATTGTTTACAATACTTCATTTAATAAAATAAATAAAACGGACACTGTAAGTACGAAAATAAAACATGTTAGCTTCTTTAGCGGTGATGAGTCAAACCAGGCGATACATTTTTGACGGCTAAGTCGTTAAACATTGCCAAAATCTGTATGCTAAATGCTGTCTAATTTATAGTTACTCAAATGTTTTAACTATGAGCAGTGTCAAACCATTTAGAAAAGCTCCTGCTTACCTCGAAAATCAGTATTCGATAGACCACATTGGAACGAAAATAATTCGCACTTAATAAGAACTCACTATCGTTCCGGCGATTACAAAAGCCAGAGTTGGGAAGTGACACAATTCGGGGAAATAAATCTTGATAATGACAAATTCTCTGAACACTCTCTCAGGGTTTTGAGAACTGTTTGGTCTTAACCATCTCAAGACTAGCGTAGCAATGCCTGACCTTTTAAAGGGTATGAGAAAAGGCTAAAATCGTGTTAATTTTTATTTAATAATACTTTTTTAACCTCTATAATAGAACAAATAATCTAATCGTACGCCCCCAAAGATCTACGGATTTCTTTAGCGAGAGAGTTGTGCACTATTGGAATAAATTAACATCTTTAAAAATAGTATTGACAAATTTAGATAAAATGGCATAACAAATGATTTAAATGGTCAGTATTGGGAACTCTCGGAGGAAATCTTTAAAAGAATGTAAGTTATTACTTATAAAGTATGGCAAGTTGATGTGTGATATGGCGATGCTGGGCTGAGATTTTTTTTAAATTAATGTATTCATCGGAATGAAATCTTTTCCATTACTGATAACGATGTGTAATTTTTTATGCACTGTGATATTGTATTGTTTTTTGTTTAATGTTGACGAGACACCATTTTGTAATGAGATGCCCATATAGGCATTATGTATAAATAAATAAACAAATACATAAATGGTTAAAGAAAACACTTGTTTTATTAAATCAAAATTTTCCATAATTTGAAGAACCAAAATCATGGTGGAATACATTTGTCCCATAAGATATTTATCCTGGGATGGATGAAAAACACAGAACTCGCAGATCACTTTACCTACATGTCTTTCTTGGTCAGCCATCCAATGCAAACCAAAGACTGTGTAGATCACGTATTATGATGACGTCATTGTCTTTGGTTGTAAGAGCCTGGAATATCACATTTACGTTATTCTCAGTGACACATACGTCCCAGTCGACCAATTAAACAGAGCTACGGGACATATATATCCCAGCAATTATAGAAACATTGGGATATGTGTGTCCCAGGAGCCACGGAAGGATTGAGGAAAGTATGGAGATTTTTGATATAAAAGAAACAAATAGTTTGTTTGTCAATGAATGCTTCTATTCGGAATCTGGAAAGATCTGGTTCAATATTTTCTATATTATTTCACTATTGCTGCAGCTCGAAAGAACAATAACTCTTTGATGTTATATAAAACATCTAATTTGGCTTCAATTCAGACAACCGCTGGACTCACAACGTGGATCCACAGAGATCATATGCGAAACTGTGACCGGTAAAACTAAGACGGCGTGACGATTTAGACAAATTCGTATTGGCTGTGCGACGCCCACGATCGAGAGGTCTTGCGAATCTTTGGAAAGGTCTATGCCCAACTACGGGCGTTAAAAGGTTGCTGCTACTGCTGGTGATGATGATAATGATGATGATGATGATGAGGTCTTTCTTTACGAATATTACTTTTTTCTTCTTCCCCCTTTAACGTTGGGCCGCATCTGAGCGAATTCTCTTTTCGTATCTTCATAACTCTCTTTATGATGTTGTCTTCTTTGAGTTATTTGAAATGTGTTATGAAGATACGAAATAAAAAGAACTTCGCTCTGATGAGGCCCAATGTTAAAGGAGGACGAAATATCAGTGAGAAAAATAATTTTCGTACAGAAAGTTAATTGAATCTAAATTCGATGTTTTGTATGATTTATCTTTTTTATTATCTAAAAAGATGTCAATAAAGAACTCTCTGATGTATAGAGAAAATCACGTGTTCAAGAGTTGTTTCATTATCCTAGCCTTGTGCCAAACTTATTGCACCAATTGATATACGCCATTACACTGGTCTCATATTTTGTATTGTTTATAAATTAGAAACCGCCAACCAAAACTGTCAACATAGGTTTCTTGATTTTTTAAGTGATTCTGGCTGGCTATCTATCTAAATTAGAAATCGTTAACCAAAACTGTCACGAAAACTGTCAACCTAGGTTTCTTCAGTTTTTGAATTAGTCCGGCTTGCTGGCTATGTATGTATGCATGCATCACGCGTACAGGCCGCACCAATGGAGTTACAGGGCTGAAAAACTTTTTAAAATACTCCTTATTATGTCTATAATTCTTTTCGTTTTTTGAACATTCCCTCTCTAAATTCAGTCTTTTTTTAGTGATCCCTGACCAACACAAGGTGTGAGAAGTAAATTATTCATTGATCACGCCTTTTTCCCAATTGTTTCATTGATCACCCCCAACACGGCATGCTGCCAAAAGACGTTGGTCATGTGACAGTTTCTATTGAGTGACTAACCAGACCTGTTTTCCACCTTTTTTATATTTCTTTATATTAAAATGTTTTAGTTGATGTATTTAGTGGCTTTCAAATTGAATTGCGAATATGTAAAAGATAATTGAAAAACACTTGATTTCAGAATTTGAAACGCGAACGCTTATTATAATTTAGCGAATTAGACACGGTGTAGAGTTGTTTACAGTCATCTTACATGAACCACGGCAACATGTTAAAAAGGTTGTTATTGTTTCTATGTTTTGTCATAATCTGCATTAGAATGTGATTTAAAAGTAATTAGGATCTGCCCATAACACAACCGGATCTGTAGATCGTTGCAAAGTAACATTGGTCAACAACGAAGTTTCATCTGATATCTGTTATAATGTACTTTATGTAGTTTTGGATGCTGATTCCGAAGATGTAATCCGTATTCTGTATCACGTCTAGTTTTCATGATGAGATGAAAGCTAGTTTTTAGCATATGACCCCTATAGAACACCATGGGGGTCCAAAGCTCAACGTGTTTAGCTGTCCTTCTGCATAGTACTTTTTAAAAAGGGGTCAGAAAAAGCAGAACACGTGCTAATCTTTTGAGCATATGCATATATAGATGGTGTAGACAGAGAAATCAACATTACATGGTAACTCCGAGTTTCATGCTGTCGCGATCTCCGAACCATGGTCTGAAGATCGCAACAGCGTGAAACTGGGTAAATGCCATGATGTATTGATTTCTGATACAAACGGATCTGTAGATCGTTGACAGTTAACACTGGTCAACAACAAAGTTTCATCTGACATGTACTATTATGTACTTTATGTAGTTTTGGATGCTGGTTCCGAGAATGTAAACAATCTTCTTGTATCACGTCTAGTTTTCATGATGAGATGAAAGCTAGTTTTTAGCATATGACCCCTATAGGGCACCATAGTGGGTGCAAAGTTCAACGTTTTTAGCTTGTTCTTCTACATAGTATCCTCTTTGTATATATGATACATAGTCATTTTTATTGTCTGCATTAAACAGTTCTCACTGATACACATCTTGTTTTTTTAGCCTTCGCCTATATTGTCACATATACAGTAGAAGTGAAAACAGAACGTGTATGTAGCAACAAATGAGATTTGCTAGAGTGAAACGAGCTCTAATTCGTAATCTGCGTCGAAAATCTGTCTAAACAAATCTGTGCTGCAAACCTTCTACCCACTTGGTTGGGTTGATCAGTTGATAAGAATGTAAAAATAAAAAGGAAAAAGGCCAGAAACATTTAAAAAATAACAAACAGATAAGCGACTACAGGTCCGAGGTCAATGCCTTAACCCTTAAAAATGGCTGATAGTGAGACATCCAAGATAAACCAAAACGACAATAAAACTGTCCAACACTCCACATTGAAAACAGATGGACACATAGAAAATGCACTTGAAAAAATAAAACGCCCACAAAAGGAACAAGGCACCGATTGGACAACACGAAACAGCCAATTACGGACATGAACGAATTTCACCATTAATAATGTAACTATATAAGAAATTAACTAAACAATATTAATTGTTCATTTGAAAATCGAATTCTCGTGAAACCAACTGTACAGGTTGTAATGAACCAATAACTATTGTTCTACAATATTCGCTCTACTACCGTAGTGAGCCTTCTTCGGTTTGAAACAGAAGTCTGTTAATATACTCATGCGGATTTGTGACGCATACCTGTAACCACTTACTTGTCATGTAAGTCAATTATTCACTAATAACTGTTAATGAGAGATGTTCAGAGGATGTATGTTTTACATAGAATTATATCTTATAGTACTCTAAGTACAGTTTTCTTGTAGGGACCATCAGCTTGCCATGGAACTGTTTCGGGGATTTAAAAACAAAGCAGTTAGTTTACCCTGGTTCCCTAGCAGTACTGATCAAGCCTCACCTCCACCCAATATATGGGTCTTATATTTAGTTTGTTATTCTTTTAGGGCAGTATCATGATATATGTAGCTGGTTATTTTATTGCACGGAAAACGAAATCGGCGAATCTTTTTCGATTTTCGGCTGGAGTTGCTTATGTTCACCTTGCACCAATACCCTTGGAAAAAGCATTAATCCCTGTGTCCCATAGTCTGATAGTATAACCTCGTCACTGGTATGCCACAATGCTCGACGGAGAAACGAGCGCGTGAATGAACGCTGGGGGAAGGCAATCCACTCTTCCATCATTACTTTACCTTCCCAGTGGAATCCCTGAATATTTCAGTAACTGCATGAAATCGCTAGTTTCACAATCAGTGCAGTAATGGTTAATTTGCTTGTGATGCTGACCATTGCTACTGTACTGCTCTCCCTGGATGCTCCTCTAATGTGGCCTTGTGCCCAACTAAGCTAAACTAAGTAAATATCGACGATAGTCTGCGTTAGTATTTACAGTATATATGCAGCTTAGTTTGACACGTGGCCAAAGTAGTGGGGCACTCAGTGAGGATCGAAATCATTGCAGTAATAATTGGCAGCATCACAAGCTTGTTAATTATTACTATACCGATTGTGAGATTAGGGTATTCATGAAACTACTGAAATGTTAAGGGATTTCACAAATCCCTACACATTTCACGAAATCACTCCAAACTCCTGGGCATAGCCAGAGTTGACTTTCCTTTCCTATGTAACAAGAACAAGAACAAGAACAAGAACAATCCTCAAAAGGAAATAAAATAATACCAAAAGCAACTAGACAAATTAAGAAAACTAAAATACACTGCAAATACACAAATAATAAAAAAAAAATAAATAAAAATAAAAGATAGCAATAGTAACAGAGCCCGGCTCTAGATACAGGGCTTAGGCCAGACAGAATATAAGATAAACATGTTTAACCGGAGACCAAAAGCACCACAGCAAAACCATACAAGTGATAAGATGTTTAGAAAAACATTACCCGGATTAACCAGTTTGAACCATAAAACAGTAAGATTAGTGAACCGACAATCATAGATAGAAAAAACATACAAACACGCCCCAACTCGCATAACATAAAACACGCCCGCATGAAGCACGGACAACCATTGGAGGAATAAACTAGCCATCCAGAAAACAACAAACTAGATGTATAA
>VCCN01001611.1:10628663-10641488 GCA_006491835.1 Architeuthis dux
TACGCCTGTGTGAGTATAGATACGTCTGTAAAAGTATAGTCACGTTGTGTAGGTGTATAGATACGGCTGTATCCGTATATTAAGGCGTAGTGGTTGAGAAGTTACGCATGTAGACGGACAGTTACGTCTCTAGACGGAATGCTACACCCTAGACGGACGGTTACACATGTATACGTATAGTTATGTCTAGGGACTTAAATATATGTGTGTGTATTTACTTAATTCAAAATAATGTAATAAGTGTCGGCAAGAAGCCCTTCAATTTCTTAATCATCGATAATTTTCAGCCATGTATATCCTGATATGATTTCTTGCTTTGATTTAATAAAAATCCAATTGACCCTAAGGAAATGCATGTTTGAAACATAACGCTGGTTCAATGTTCCAATATCGTTATCATATCATATATTCTTTCCTTATTCATTTAATTACAATGAAACAATATAAAGCTAAAACATGCAAGAAAAACTTTGTTTTACATATTTAGTCCGGAAAACAAATACACTAAGTTCAAAATCATGTCTTTGTATAAGAAAAAAATTCAAAGTCACAAAAATTAGCCTATTTGGCAGACAAAGGTTTGGGTATCACCACTGTCAATCTGTGAGGATACATGCATAGTATTCGTTAATACAAATAGTATACAAAGAAATAAACCTCTCGTATCAAGAAGTCCCACAAACATTTACGCAGCAGGTGGAAGGCCAAACGAGTGCAAGCTAAACTTTGGTCAGTATGAGGAATCGGTCGCCAAAGCCAGATTGCGTCATAGACATAACAATTTTGACAACAAGTGATTTGCTATAAATATATCCCACAAATCTAATACAGATTAGTCGGCTGACAACGACGAATAAGAAAGAAACCAGCCGAAACAACACAGGTCAAATGTAACACTGGAAGAAGCTTCGATTGTAAAACACATTTCTAATCATTAAACTATATCTTAAACTACAGAATACATTCGACACCAATTAAGTGAACATTTTACAGACTTTGTATTTGTATTATTTATTTTCAGTTTCACATGATTACATACTGCGATTGCGATTATAACGACGACGACTAACGAAGATGAAAATAGAAACACGAGTTTGAGAACTTATTTTATGGTCCTTTATCATGTCACTTCAGCCAAGTTAAGTGCCTGGTTGCGAACGATTCCAAACTATTGTGTTCTGGTATTATTTATGACCGAACTCTACAGAATTGAAAATGTGTTGCCAAATATGAATATAGTGCCGTCCAAAAATGAGTACAACACTACGAAAAGTATTTTCGGCAACAGCGTTTCAATGCTGGAGAGTTTGGTCATAAATAATACCAGATAATATCTGTTTTTATTGTGTAATGTTCCACTAGAAATTAATAAAATCATGCTATGTTTGGTTTAGAAGACAATTAACTTTCTATTAGAAAGTGGTAGGGTGTACTTATTTATGGGCGATACTGTATATCTGCTTCTTATCAATAAACCTCTTGTTTTTATAGATTTCATCATTTGGTTATAAATATGAAACGTTGTTTTTAAATAGTAAGATTAATGATACAACAAGAAGTAAACGGTAAATATTTATTAGATATATGACCCATTTAAATCAATAACCTTTTGCCAGCAATCCTCTAGCGATAATATGCCATCTCTATAAGATTCATTAGGTTTAGTGGTGATAAAAAATCAGTAAAAGCATCAATTATGGCTCTCCCATTATATAACCTTTTATTTTTTTATTACGGATATGAATTTAAAAATCCTTGAAAAGATGATAATCTGTAGGATAAATGTCAGGCGAATATGGAGGATGCTACAAGACTTCATATTCCAATTCTTTAAACCCACGCACAGTCAGCTGAGGGATGTGGGGTCTGAAAGTGACTTGGAGTATTTCATTCAATTCATGTGGAATAAACCTTCCCAATTATTTAACCTTCCCAGTTGACTTGAGATGACGCGATATGGTCGCTGTTGAAATCCTAAAGTCTCCAGAAAATGCTCAAACCGTTGATCGTGAGTCGTTGGCCACTGCTGTCGATGATTCTACATAATTAAGAACAGAGTTGGGCCACCCTCGAGGTTTATTAGTGGTATCCATACACTCAGACCTAAACCTATTGAACCAACGCTGAGCAGTTCGCCCTGTAGTAGAGTTTACTCAAAATGCTCTGTCGATGCTATCAGCAGCAATATGCCCTAATTAGAAATTGTACTTGAAAATTAGTCTAACTTCTTGGATAGACACTATTGCTGGCAAAGGCCTAAAAACCTCTAAATAATAACGAATTATATGTCTATTTACATTGAATCTGGCAAACGGGTTTTCCCTGAAAGTAGGTCACCAGGGGATTGGGGTATTGGCTCAAATGAGGAAAGGGGGCCTTTAGGATTTTGGAGAGTAATCAGTCAGCAGAGCAGATCTGGAATGTCTAGGACCAGGCGTTGGGACTACTACGATCAGTAGGAGTTGACTTAAGATGGGATGGGAGGTGCGAGGGGTAGATGTGGGAAATAGTAATTCGCTTTGTGTCTTCTCATTTTATCGGGCAGTTTCTGAAAAAAGTTTCGAGATGACCCACCTTCCCATTTTCAGCTGTAACCCGAAGAACCAACAACTGCAGTCTCGCCAAGTACCGGGGTTTCCACAACGGTATCTTGGCGGTGCAACACACGGATGCATCATGGTACAAATGATGTAAACAAAAACGACAATTCATGCGAAACATCTTAGTATTTGTATTGTTGTTACTACTGTGCTTACTCCTGCTCCACATACATTTGCATCGGTCATAGTTGGATAAATTCCATTTCTTTGAAAAGTCGACGAACATCTGACATGAGACATCGCTGGCCAAAACAGTAATCTATTTCGGTGTCATATTACCAGACTTGAAATAGCGAATTGTATTCATCCGTTATTCGTCATGTCTCTACGTAGACGCGTTTTACATCTCTGTTGGGGTCCTCGCCTGGCCAGTCGACGGCACTAATATAAGGTTATCGTTGGGCTCGGGCCAGCTGATAGTTGAATTGCACCCAAAAACGTGAAGATGATCATTCGAGCCAGGAGTTATTGCTGTCTCCTTCGAAGACTACATAAACTTGGTTAACGCCGGCGAGTTACGCCGAGGGCAATTTGTCTTTCCAATGATGATATACTGGGATTTTAAGCATAATTCTTGCTGCTACTTCTGCTGTCAATTCTCAACCGACCTTCGGTAAATCACGATCAGAAATCTTAAAATGATTAGGCTGTGAAGAATGTTTCATCGCAATGTATCAGTAATTCTGCTTTCTATATATATAACAGATTATTGAACAATGAAGTCGGCGACCCGAGTTCAAACCCCGGACGTAGGTGTTTATGTTCACTTCACGCTAATGCCCTTGGGAAAGGCATGACTCCATGTTGTCTCCCCCTCCCCAGCTATGGGTGAAATAATAGGGCAGATTGGGCTCTCTAGCCTTAGGAAGGCAACCAGTATAGGAGAAGGACAACTCTGATTCAAAACCAGGGAGCCCCCATAACCCACAAGAACCCACTGTGTCACATACAATATAATTGATCTGCATAGTCTCTTATATAATATTATATGCTTGATTTTAACTCATGAATTGTACTAAGTGACATCTAATGAACATCCTGGTGCAGTCACGTGACTGTGTGTCAATTTGCCCACCCAGAATCCCACATACTGTTCCTTCAATTAGAAATGGGTCTTTGACGCCCAATTTGACGCCTTTTCCGGTAGCTCCTGCAGCCAAGCTGATACCAGACATATCGCTTTCTGCTTTCTGCTTTCCTCTGTACTACATCATCGAGGCCGGGAGGGGGATTCTGACGACTGGGCATCCCCGGATCTTCATACTCGTGAGTCCGTGATTCAATTCACCGTCCCAGGATCTTCATACTCTTCGACCCACGTATGAGCTCTATTGTCTGTAGAGACAAAAACGTAGGCCATTCATATATAACAGATCACTGTGACCCAGTGGTAGAGGTCTAATACCCGGTTCGGTAGGTCCTGGGTTCAATTCACCGCCGATTCATACCAAAGACTTCTAAAATGGTACTGAGTGCCTATCTGCTAAGCACATAGCATTGGTAGCAGGATTGAGGAAGCCTGGAAAAGGATGGGTTCTGTCTCCTTCAAGACACACCTTGGAAAACATGGGTGCCCCTACGACTCGGTACTTAGGACAGAAAACACTGTACCGGGTTAACGGAATAAAGCACCAAGGATATAACAGAACATTCACTGTAACATTCTGATTCTAAAGATACAATTCAAGGGATATGACTGAACATATTGCTAAGATATGATTGATTTATCTATCTATCACTGAGGGCCATATTGGTAGGTGAAACGTATGTGCGTTCTTCTCTATAGCTGAATGATGTGTTTGTGCCTAGGAAAAAACAACAAAAAGATTTAACAAGAACCACGATTTCAAATACAGAGAAAGCCACTTATTATGATCACAGATAACATTACATAACATGTCAGTTCCAAACACTTTATTTAAAGTGATCACACTAAGTTGCTTCCTCTATATAATCTGTGCTTAGGGTTATCAGCCGGTTAATGTTATCTAGAAGACCCTATCCCAAAGTAATGCTAATAAGCTGCTTCATTTGTACTGATTTTCCAGGAAGACATCCATCAATTTGTACACCTGTCACAACAACAGCTTCTTACCCCCTCCCACAGTAAGTATACCTATGTAATTCAAGCGATAGGACCAGGCATATCGCCAAACTATTATGGTGTATCAAAAGTATTTTCGTTTTTAACCGACATTTACTCCAAAGCCTCTTTTATGTACGCGTGTAAAGATTATTGTATATATCATATAATGATCAATACTTGCATATATCATATAATTAGCAATATTTATATACACCATATAAGTATCGATACTTGTATACATCATATAATTATCAATATTTATATACACCATATAATTACCAATTCTTGTATACATCGTATACTTATCAATACTTGCATGCATCATATAATTAGTCGTATTTGTATACTTCATATAATTATCAATGCTTGCATACATCGTATACTTATCAATAGTTGCATGCATCATATACTTATCAATACTTGCATACATCATATAATTAGCAATACTAATCAACTGTGGAGGTGCAGCGTGGTCGAGCGGTTAACAGTACGGAGAATGGATTCGGCGAGTTTGTGTTCACTTCGCTCTAATGTCATTGGGAATGGCATAAATCCATCTCTCCCCCCAGCGTAAAATAGCGAAGGGTGAAATGAGTGGCGCCGCTTCGTGTGCTTGTCACCTTTAAGCCTATTTCACATATCGCCGAGACAGAGAAACTTATGATATGTTCAGTCCGGGCAGAGAGAGCTGAAGCTGTAGCCAGCGTAAAGGCACTGACTAACTGACTAATCAGCTGTACCTTATATTTCAGATGTCATAATGACGGATACAAGAATTGAGATTCTGGCAATGTTGAGGCATTATTTTAAACGGAATTCTAGAAGTGGAAAGAAATGAGACAATATCTGACTGTACTGCCCAAAACCGATTGATAATTATATGACTGATTGATAATTATAGGATGTATACAAGCGGTTTACGGGCGGTGACTTTAGCCTTTGAAATAGTGCCCAGCCGTGGACGAACAGCGGTTGTCGATTACGATCTAGAATGCAAGGTAGAGGAGAACCCGATCATCGGAAGGGATGGGATAATTAAAGGCTACCATATGAAGAGAATTGCATAAGCTTGTTTCGTAATTGTACAAGGAAGAGTTGATTCATCATCATCATCATCGTTACCATTCTTTTAGCGTCGGTCATTGGGTATAGACCTTCCCCAAGATTTGCCAGGCCTCTCTATCATAGGCGACCCTGAGCCAATACTTTCTGAACTTGTCTAGTTCGTCACATCATCTTATTTTGCCGGTCACAGTTTTGAATATGATCTCTGGGGATCCATGTTGTGAGTCGTGATGTCCAGCTGTTGTCTGATAATCTTGTAACATGGCCAGCCCAAAGCCATTTGAGTTTTCTAATGATTTGTATGACACCTCTAACTCCTGTTTTTTCTCTAATATATTGTGCTGTCGTGTAGTCTCTTCATGTGATGTTGTGCATGGTTATCTCTTGTGCACGTTGCATGGTTCTCAGTTTGAGGACCAATCCTTTGGTTAGGTTCCATGTTTCAGCTCCATATGTGACTATCGGGAGGATGCATTGGTTGTAGACTCTTCTGTTTTGGACTAATGTGGTTTTCTTGTTCTTGAGTATTGATTAGAATATGAAAATACTTTTGATACACCCTAATATTAATCACCGATAACAAAGGTTTAGAGTATGCATGTGTTCATACAGTTATATGTATCTATGTATCTATCTATATATGTATCCGGACTTCGCCCAGCCCTAACCGTTCATAGTAGAAACTTGAAATTGTCCACACACACTCGCCTCAATGAGTAGAGAAAATGTATTTTGTTTTTTGAAAATTCCCAGCCCAATGTTTTAATTGATCACCCCAAACACAGCATATATGGACGGCGGTGATTCATAATTTCCCTTGGAATGCCAGTTATTTATTTGTCTGTCATTCTATTTGAGTGTCGGATTGGTATGAAACATTTGCGCTTTTGTCGCTAGAGCCGTGTTCGAGCTGAGGCCAAAAAATCGATTTCAATTACTCATTTTTCAGGAAGACAGCCAACAACTTGGACATCTGTCACAACAAAGACTTCTTATCCTCTATCACGGTCAGTATACACCTGTACTTCAAAATCTGCAAGGTCAATATGATATGAATAATGCTCATTCTCTCCACTCCCATCACTCTCTGTTCCTATGTATGTATGTACGCTGGTAAGCCCCCAGCCGCTCTCTGTCTCTTTCTCTTTCTGGTTATCTATCTTATATTGCAGTATACAAGGTGCAGGTTCAAGATTGGGATCTACAAATTTCTCCTATATGCATACCCCCCCCCACACACACACACATAGGGTGGTGATTTAGATTTAGATCTGGGCTCTAATCTGCTCAGGTTGCTATACTGTCGGATCACTCCTCTGTTTTTGGTGGAGTGACCAGCGTCTGTACTTAAAGGTGCAGTCAGCCGTTCTGTCATGTGGATCTGCGCCAACAGTCGCAGTCAACCGCACTATCATGATATTCTGTGATCAAAGTTGAAGATGTTCCATGTCGTTCCATCCTGGTTCTCCTTCAAAGGGTCGGTAGAACCCTATAGCCAGATTATGCATCTACCAAATACGGAATGTTCACGTCCTGTGGTCTAACCACAGTGCAGCCTTACTGTCGGAACTTTCCCGCAAAGGGGCGGCAGGCCCCCATAGCTAGCTCGGGAATTTATCAGAAGAAGGACTCTCCTGCCAGACCTACGACCTATGTGATCTGCACCTATCCGCGCCATACCGGTGGTCCATAGGATGTAAACCCTTGGTTTAAATGGTGGGGTCGACCCTGGACAAGTCGCACTTCACATTAAAACTGCATTGTTTAGGCCGGAGGGTTACTCCGCACATAGGCCCCGCCGTCTATGGTCCTAATGCTGTGGAAGCCACCTCACAGAATCTTCATTTGCCAAGTCAAGCCATTCATTGATTCATTCAGTATATAATATATAATAATTATAAATGTTAAAAAACTGTTAAACCAATCATTGTCTGCCATCTTCAATAAAACATGCTTAGATGAAAGTTTGTTTTAGAAACGTTGGGGAAACATGTATCCAAATGTTTTTGGTTCTTTTACATTGTATAAAACCATTGGTGGGTTTGATTTTGCAACTGCTCTAGTGAGTTCGAATAAGATTGTTCTGCGGCCGTCTCAATCTATGCTCTTCCGCCGATAAACAGAGCATCTTGCCAAACTGGAACGGACTGTGCACCCGGTCCTTTCTCACGAACACGCTGCTTCATGGAAGATACATGGCAGTGTGCTCTCCTAGGGACTGCCATACTCGTATCTGTTGTATACTACCGGTAGTATTTCTTCTCGCCGATGTGAGGCGGAGACGTCACGTCGTTGGGTTGTACATTCACGGGAACGAACATTCTGTGGAGGGAAAGGCTCGCCCTCGTGGCAGGACTGAAAGACGACAAAATTCAGTATTTTCAATTGAACGTCTGGGTTTGCTTTATTCCCGTCGATAGCTTCGATTCCGGACCAGTTCGCAGATCACCTTGAGGCATTGAATTCTGCTTCAGTTAAAATTCTAAACGAGTGGTCACTTTGCTGAATCACTACCAGTGATGGTAGTAAATAAAGAAATCATGGCTTCTTCCACCTCTCTCCTCCCTCACCCCTAACGGGCAGGGGAGCCAAGATCTCTGCTGGTCGTTCATGGGATTCGGATGCTAACTGATTATAAACTGCCGCTTTTGAAAAAACCACGGCCGGCCTTAAACCGCTCTGGTTGATTGAACGGATTTCCTTTTGTTCTGACGTTGGTCACGTACGCCCCAAAACGTGCGAACACACACATTACATATAGAGTGGAAGCGATCATCAGTGATGGCGTTCCTAATGTATCATTCACAAGTGCCTCAATATTGTGACCGTGTGCCATACTAATGCAAGATTAGTATATACTTTAGACAGTTTTGTGGCTGAGATAGTTACATATTTTTCACCGCTACCACTTCCCGGTGTTTAAGCCAAGGTGAAATCACTACTATGCATGTTGATTTTCAATGTTGGCAGACATGCCCTTCCCATTTGGAAGATTGGAGCAACTCCATCTTTATACCCCCTACACACACATACAAACACTTGGCTCTCTGCCGTAAAGAAACTAGGCATAGTAAATATCAGAATCATGAGGAAAGTTGTATGTACTCTGCCTCGAGCAACATTATTTTTGTGTGTGTATGCACCGCGATTACTCGACAACTGGCCATTATACGATGCGAGTCGAGTTGGAAGTTCTTTGGATCGGTAGTTCTCGAGAAATCTAATAAAAATAAATAACACATTATATATTTAATTATAGATCTTTCTTCATAGTTTCTAAGAATTATCTCCCTTCACTTCCGCGCTTTAGAATTATCTGAATTTAGATATCACATATCTAAATTGGCAACACTGAAGAGAAGTCACCTAAACTCTTCGAAGCCGTAGTTTCGTACAGCGGACGGAAACTTATTTTACATGACAATTATTGCAGGCTGCCCCACACTCTTTGGAACTGGCACTTCCCTAGAATATTAAAATTAGTTAACAGACCTAAAGAAGTGTGCGATATAATTCTACGAGGTCTGTTTGGTAAGTATACAATAATTATAATATTAACACAACCGATAACATATCTAGTGCAACGGTACGTTAGTCCCTTCAAAGTATTATCCTTGGACACTTATCCTAGCGTCCTTTACACTTTTTAAAAACAGTCTGAAAAGTCATTCATCAGGAAAGCCATCAGTTGCCTCGTTGCGTTCTCTTTAATCAAGTGTAAGGTCTCAAATCCCCCTTTCAACGGCAAAACGTCGGAAGTCGCATATACGATGTATTGCAAAAATAAATGGCGTATCACTGCCGATGGAATAACCCCACGGCAGAGTTTCTGTTCACGCATGTGCAGTAATGTCTCCTCTGATTGGTTGCCAACTTATACCAAGGTAGCGCAACCAGTTCGAGATATTTAAAATGGCTGGATACTTTCTGGTCAGACCTCGTACATCTTGTAATCCTAAACCTTTTTGCCTCATGCACCATCAAAACAGCTCAATGAATTTGATTTCACCTATACTATAAAAAAGGTAATGTAATTACATATTATATGACAGAACTAACCACGTCTCGTATACAGGAACTTAATGTCATGGTTAGGTTTCTGAAAACTGAAACTGAAACAACGTTAAGTGAAAACGATTTTACTATAGACACAATGGTATAAATCATTGTCAAATTCCAGTTCAAGTTGGAGTTGACTTTATGTCCACCCCGTAACAAGAACAACAAGAACAAACACTAATCCTCACCTAATTCAGGGGAGTAAATCCTTCTTCTTGTCTATAACGTCACGTTAAACCAAACCGATATATAAAGTTATCATTTCCCTACCGTGATTGAAATCACGACCAAGTGATTGGTAGTCATCTTCAGTCGAACTAGAAGTAAGAGTGGATGTTGACCCTGAAGTTGCCAGGCTTGTTTAAACTAGTGTAGTGTAGCAAGTTTGCGTCGAAAGTATGCCTAGTAGAAAACTCACTCAGTTCACAATTCCACCAACAACACTTTATATTATCGTATATTTATATATTTACTCAACGAGTAAATATATAAATATACGATATATAAATAAACGACGTTGAATGATACGACGTTAACCGAGGAGTCCCTGTACTTGTTAAAGTATGAAGCCAAACATCAAATGCTAATCTGAATACTGACAAAACTGCCTCTCCTTAACACTTCTCATCTTATGGAGATAAATATCTGTAAAGAAACACATGTAATGAAATACACTCTGGTCGAGTGTTCGCTTGTTGAAGGATGGGGGTACAGAAGACTGGCGTTGGGAGATAGTAATAGGATCTGCGTTCATATGGTCGGTATCATCTTCCGGGCTAGTATTTGGGATGTGCGCTCAGCTAGAGGGTATCATATTCCGGGCTAGAATGTTGGTCAAACGGTTGGCTGGGGTCACAGGGAAATAAGAGAACAAAGAGGATACATTCGACCAATCAGCTCCGAGTATTTTAGGGGATCGTCGATTCAAATTGGGAGACAGTTGGTGACACATCAGCGACAGGTCAACATCTTGGGGGTTTCAATCTTCACTGCGTAGGATGAATAACCCAGTGAGGTCTGATTTGAACTGTTATGGTCACCACGGGCAGTCTTTCAGTAAAGTAACTAGGAACAGAATCTGAACAACTCGTTAGAATTTCAACAAAACAGAATCCAATACCCCCGATTGATCCGCGAACCTGCCCAGCATCGATGTTTATCAAAATAAATAAAGAGAGCCTTTTTCCTCTATGGACCAACTGTTCGTTTCCTTCCACAGATTCTTCTCTCTCGTAAATGTGCAAACCTGGAACGAGGCGTTTCATCGAGAGAGAAGAAATGCACTTATGCATTTTTGGAGACATGCGACCCGCGTGTCGTTTACCTATCTACATGTACAGACGGTTATACTACACAAACTCTTTGTAAAAACAAGTCCATTAGTTCAATTTAGATCGCTCCACCGTCTTAAAAATACGCGTTAAAAATTAAACTTAGATTATTATCGGCTGAATTTGTAAAAAGATCAGCGAGATGTTGCCGAAGAATGGCTTATTTAGCACCCTTCTGTTATCCTTGTGTCGACCTTCCTAATCTGTCCAGCTATATACGCGTATCAGCTTTGCTCTTTCCATTTACCTTTCTCCCTTGCCACTTATATGTAAAATTGAGATGAAACAATATATGAAATTCAGGGCACTTACTACGCAATTATCTCATCGCTTTTATACATCACAAAGTTAATGAGTTAAGCATTACTAACGTGGGAATCCATAGTAAAATTAGGAATTAATAGTATTGTGTAATTAGGAATTAATCAGTTAAGCCCTAACACGATTCAGTTTTGAGCCACAGAACACTCTTTACATCCAAATTCCAAATTTCCCTCCTCCCCAATATAATCAAAGTGCCCCCTCGTGGGGCGTGCGTCCCGCGTTCAGAATCACTGAAGTAGAAGTTCTGAAACAAATGATGTTCAGACATTCAAGATAATTACATTTTTATTGGTTTAAATCACCGACAAAGTCTGGTGTCGGGGCATGAAAATCGCGCCTTCCACCACTTGATGCGTGAGACGTGACTTTTATGTTCGATGAACAAAAGATACAACATTCCGTGTGCAATCAATATTCGGCTTTTCAAAAAAGTAATAACTTTTTATTAATCGTGCTGGTATTTTTAGAAAGCTTTGCTCATCTCCTGTTGTATGTGTCTTGTGCAAGAAGAAGAAGAAGAATAAGAATAAGAAGAAGAAGAAGAAGAAGAAGAAGAAGAAGAAGAAGAAGAAGAAGAAGAAGAAGAAGAAGAAGCAGAAGACGACATAAACAAAACGAAGAGTTCTGGGTCTCTATAGAACTGTTCTGAATTAAACAGATTTTGAATTACTTGTGTTCAAGTTAGGCGTCTTTATTCTTTATACTGATGTCTGGCATTTCTCAATAGGGCCTCCTTCTGTCTGAATATACAATGTAAAGACACTGTAATAACCCCTCCTGGGCGCAAGCCTGGACGAAGCGTACAGATATTCTGGGATTCCCAGTCGACATAACCCCCCTTTCGGCCGCGCTGATTTAGTCCAAAGAAAAACAGAGCGCGATACGTTTGGCATCAGCTTGGTTGCAGGAACTGCCGGAAAGACGTCAAAGTTGGCATTAAACTACTTTACGGGGGCTTCACTCCTCGTTTTGGAATCGGAGTTGTCTTTTTCATAGAGTGGTAGAGAGCCCAGCATGCCCTATCTTACTCATAGGCGGGTGGGTGGGATTCATGCGTTTCCCAAGGGCGAAGTGAACGTAAACATCCTCGATCGGAGTTTGAACCCAGCACGTCGATTCCATTGTCCGTGGTAATAACCAC
The DNA here is from genome assembly GCA_006491835.1 of Architeuthis dux. Taxonomy (NCBI): domain Eukaryota; kingdom Metazoa; phylum Mollusca; class Cephalopoda; order Oegopsida; family Architeuthidae; genus Architeuthis; species Architeuthis dux. The sequence goes on from VCCN01001611.1 coordinate 10,641,270, forward strand.
TATGCTACTCGTACCTCCTCTCGTCTCTCAAGAACCAGACGAGATTTTCCCCGAATGATGAACATAGCCACCAGGTGTCTTCGTATCTTTTAACAGCTAACACAATTTCCCACATTATCGAAAAGGAATATTACAACTATCCTTATAATCTAAAGTATGTTGTACCTTTTTGTTTGTCTGTTGGTCCTGATGCGCTAAAGCAAACAGGAGGAAAGGAAG
>VCCN01001611.1:10725208-10741707 GCA_006491835.1 Architeuthis dux
GGAGCGTATCATGTCAAATTATTATCCTTTGTTTTTGCCAGTTTGTCTGACCATTATAATTTTGGAATTATGTGATTTTGAAATTTTGTCCACGTAGATTTCTGAGATCAATTTTGACATCCAATTTCATTAAAACGATGCCTATTCGGGTACAATGCTTCCGTTCAATTCGACGCGACTGTTGCTTATAAAACACCGAGCATTTAAACTTGAATTACTTTGACAGCCAGTTTAAAACGTTAAACTCTGTTCAGCGATATAGAAAGGAAAGTCGGGTATCATCCGGTTTAGCGTCCAAACCGAATTTAAGATCTTAAATATCTTAACTCTCTCGCTTGCTATGACTCAACAAGGAAATCAAACCGTTGCGTCTGAAACGGATTTCAGAAATAAAATTAAAAATAGCGTCTGAAATAAAATATATTTTCAGCGATATAGAAAGAAAAGCCGCGTATCATGTAGTTTAGTGTCCGAAACACATTTCAGATCCCAAATGATGTAACTCTCTTGCTTGCTATTGTAATATTATGACAGGTACACGTGCCTTAATTAGGTTCATTTAATTTATCTAGTAAGGAAAGGAAATTAGTAATTACTTTTATTCGTTGATTAAACAGATAGAATTTCGACCAGAGGATTTCGCGAAGAGACCCCATGTCGAGTAAGGGAAATATATTATAATCTTGTGACAATTTGAAAACACATTAGGATGTTGATGTATATGGCTGATCAAAGACAGATGCTATTAAAAAGGATAAGTAAAATTAACGGAAGTAGGAAGTGTAGATGTTAAATATAGGTGAAAAAGAAATAAAGAAAGAAAGAATGAACAGATGTAGGAATTGGTGACGAGGAAGAACAAGAGAGATATACAAACGACACATATAAATAGAGCGATCGTCTTGAAACAAGGGACAGATATTTATCGGGCAGAGAGTGAACGCCGACATGCCTCGTCTGCTTCGGCAGATACGCGTGTGGGGTTAATTAGGCGTAGCTAAATAGGCAGATAGCATCTTAGCCTTTGTCTCACTCCACACACTTTGTCGGTTAAACTCCACTTCCTCTCTGGGGACGAAATGTATATGTTCTGTTTTGAAACTGCTACAATGTTGTGACTGTATTCGCTTACGATGGACAAGCTACGACAATAAATACACATACTATATAAACAAGACTTGTATGCATGTTAACAACTGACCATGCTACACTAAGCCTCGACAATTTAAAATAGCCCCCAGATTAGATTAGATTTTAATTCATCAATAGTATATTTACAGTGAAGTCCTCATAAATCTACCTCATCGCTAGATATCTACAAAACGTTGAGTGGCGTGCGACACGGAAAACAAAGCCAGCGAACTAAGTTCGAATTCTGATCTTGACATCATGTCCCATCACTAACATGCCAGCTTCTATGACGAAAGACCGTCGGAAAGTATGCACCTTGGTAAACAGATCACCTATAAGTATCTACATATACAGTAGCAGCATAGCTATTACTCCCATTGTCAACCTCGATACTGTCCCAATATGAAGTTTAAACATAGGAAAATCATTTGGTTGAATCGTCGTAGCCACGATCAGCAACCCGACCAAACAACAAGCAAGGTGGCGAGTTATTCTTCCCTTTTCACTCGCTTGTTTTTGCTGTGTCAGCGCTATCAGAAAAGAATTAGAACCTTGAAAATCCGCATGAGTACTCCACTGGACATCTTTTTCTGTATTAGAAACCTTCAACCAATACTGTCACCAGTACTGTTAACATATGTTTCTTCAGTTTCCAAGTTGGTCCGGATGGCTGGCTGATTGGCTGGCTATGTATGTATTACGCGTACAAGGCCGCAGCAATAGAGCTAGAGGGCTGACATTTTCAGCATTTACTCATTATTAGTATGTCTAGGAAAAAAGAGTTTTGTTTCATGAAAATTCCTTCCCTAAATAGGTTTTTAGTAGTGGGTTCAATTTGCCATGTAAGTTTATGTTAAAATGAAAACAAAATCAGCATTTAATATATTGGCCTTTCCCAAGGCCTGGAAACTGACCACTGAAGTCAGTGAGATATACGCAATTACAACAGCCACCAAAACAGGTCATTACTGGAGCAGCAATATCGAACGGGAGATTGCTTTGTTAGACTAGCTAGCCCAGCCTTATTCAACGGTGAGGTGGCCAGGATACATGAGAAATTTTAAACATAGCCAAATGTTCACACTGGTCATTTGATCATGTTTAAATTACACCCGAGAGGTGATCAAAACAGCACGTCTGACCTTTAAATCTAACTTTATTTTTTGTCGTTATTTAAATGAGGGAAACTCAAAGATAATAGCAGAAATAAATGCAGAAACATTGAAGCAAAGGGGGAAACAGTGCAAAAAGATCAAATAGGCACAGAAGAACAGGAAACTGACTAAAAGAGACAAATGCACTGAAAGATCAAAGAAACATTTAACAATCTGAAAAAAACAGAGAAAAGGCAAAAAGCAACAAAACATAAATGTAAAGACAAACGTGAAAAATCATGAAAATAGAAACACTGAGAAGAACAAATGAAACAAAAAAGACCCACCAAAACGCAGGCAGAAACACTGAACAAAATTAAATAAATGCGAGGAGTAAAAAGAAAAACAATGTAACAAAAAAAAAGACTAAAAACAGCTGCAAAAAGACAGAAGAAAAGAACCCCCAGAGAAATAAATAAACGCAGTTAAAAGAACACATGGACAAATAAAAAACAGAAAAGCAAATACAAAACTCAAAGAACGTGGAAAGAAATACCAACTATACACCATCATCATCATCATCATCATCCGTTATAAGTCCACTGCTGGACAGAGGCCTTTCCCATCTCCCTCCATGACGACCTATCTTGTGCTAACCTCTGCCAAGTCATACCGGCAAACTGTTCTATCTCGTCCCTCCATCTTGTGTCGGGCATTTTCCTACTTCTGTTACTGTCCCATGGGCACCAATCGGTTTGTCTTTTCCACCATCTATTGTCGTCTCTTCTTGCTAGGTGACCAGCCCATCTCCATTTTTGCTGCTTAACTAGTTGTATAATATCCATGTTGATCCTTTTTTTATCTCTTAGAGTTATCCCTAGCATTGCTCTTTCCATGGCTCTCTGTGCTATTCTGGGTTGGTTTGCAGATACAGAACTGGAAAAATAAAGAAAAAACAAACAGAAATAACTGTGGTGAACAAAAAAAAGCTAAGAAAATAAACACTGAAATAATAAAGAAAAACAGAAAAGCACAGACATGAAAAAAAGAAAGACAAAGAATAAACCCCGAAAAAGAAAATAGATAAAAAAAAATGAAAACAACGAAAGCAAACCAAATAATCCCGTTGCTGAATAAAACAAATCGTTTGCAACATTGGTGTTTTATGATACAGTATGGGAGGACAAAAGCATGAGGCTAGGCAAAGAAATTGAGTCAAAGTAAACTGGGAGGCTGACCCCCACCCCCCCAAAAAAAAAGTAGCAAACGTTAACATGTGTGTAAATACTGTACGGTACGTGAAGCTATTTCCTCACGTTTTGAATTACTAGGAGTAGAAGTTAAACTAATTTATCTCTGGTTTGAGATTAAACAGCAGGTATTGGCTGCCGGATTATTCTGAAACTGGTGCGTAAGACTCTAGATTACGGTTTTTCAAGGAAATGCAGGCAGCTGCAACTAAAGCAAAACCAGCACCAGCACCAGCAGCAAAAAAACATAAGAATAAGAGTAGCACATTTCCTCAAGATATTCGATAAGTGGTTGACGATACTAATATGGCTACGTTTCATTGTCAGACGCAGATAAGACACAGCATCTGCGAGTGAAGCTGAATTATTAAATGAACAGTTTGCTTTTTTTTTCTTCCATTCTCTATGCTATTTCGTTTCCTCCAATGGTGGGACCGCTTAGCAAACTAATTGTGCATTTTGTGATAAAAGCATGTAATTTGGTACACTTATAGCCAAAAAGATTCGTACGAAAGTTGGATATTGAGCCATCATGAATTTTCAGATGGAGGGACCATGGCAGCAATTGATTGTTTCGCCAGGACATGTGCAAGTTCTGGATAGACAGTTTACCCAGGGAATAAGTTCGTTTTTTATTTTACTGTTACTTAACATTTGTACGTTCGGCTAGTCCAATTTAGCGCGTTTCTTGTTTTAGCAGTGTAAAAGGCGCTAAATAGCGCGTTTTCGCCTAAAACAGGTTGACCGTTTTGGGCCATTTCTGGCTATTTACAAAGGTCTAGCCAGTGTTGTCAACTCAGAAAATATTTTCGCGCTAGCTTGACTGCCGAAAAGCGCTAAAAAAGCGCTAGAAAAGCGCTAGAAAAGCGCTAGAAAAGCGCTAGAAAAGCGCTAAAAAGACGCTCAAAAACGCTAAAAAAAACGCCCCAAAAAAAACCGCCAAAAAAACGCTAGATCTTTTTAAATAGCCTGAAATTAGCCAGTCAAAACCTTTTGAAGCGATTACATTTCTTTCTAATAAATAGTAGTGAGGTTAGAGAGAATGGTCCGGATATGAGAATTATTCTGCGTTGAACATTAGCATATGTGCGTTTAAGTCAGACATATATGCTTGATATGGTGTTGGGCCGATCTACAAGAGCAAAGCGTGAGAACTGGGATTTAGAGAGACGTGTGGTATGTGCTACATCCATTCCTAAGAACTGGCAAAACTTTCTCAGAGTTGACAGCAATACGAATGAGTTGTTCACCTTACCCTCAGGTGGTCTGTGAAGGAGGATAAACAGCGTGTTGTCACTGTTGTGTAAGACCTCAGCAAACTACCACTTCCATATCTGTCTTCAATTGCTCCATGTACGCACCAGAAAGCTAATAGTCGCATGTTATTACTTATATCCAGCAAGAAATAGCCATCAGAAAATCGTGATTGAAACTGTTGATAATGATGTTGTGGTGCTAGCTGTTGTAGTGATTGGCATTTACCATGTAATTGGTGCAGTGCTAAGCCCTGAGAAGGCACGTATCCTTCCACTGTTCCATGCATTGACGATCTGTGATACACATAGTGTTGGCCACGGGGGGAAAACTGCGTTGGCTGTATGGAGTGTCTATCCAGAGCTTAAACATGCCCTGTTGAAACAGTCTTCTGTCCCGAATGACATGCCACAGGAGGTAATGGCCTCGGTCGAGAGGTCTATCTTCCTGTTCTATGACCAGCACGTGCACATAAATAGACAAGGCAATGTGGAAGTTCTTTGTGAAGAGGGAAAAAATGCAGTCCCTCCAACAAAGGCTGCACTACCTTCACCGTGTAGATGGGGCTAGTCAAAGTCATCTGAGGGGTATTATGAACCCTTCTGGACACCAGATGCAGTCCTGTCCTGCTATGAACTTGTCTCCTGAAAATCTAGGAAGGGTTGTGTTCAAAGGCAGTTCAAGTGCAGAAAATCTGACTGAGTCTGCACAACCCTCTGTTACTGTGAAGGGGAGTGCTAGATAAACTTTCCCCTTTGAACAGTTATTGTTATCACTTATTTTCAGTCTTGAATTGTGAGATAAAGGGAAACTCCTGTGCAGTTCTGAAGTCACAAATTCAAATTCTGCATCATAAAGAATGTATGATTTCAGACAGACATCATCTATATCAGACTAGTCTACGCTAATGGCAGTTCCCAAGATCTATGAATGGTAAACGATTCAACTAATGATCTCCCAAATATCATATATCCATTGCTGATGAGAAAATTGATCCCATAACAGCAGCCAGTTTTAAAATGGCTGCCATGGGCGACATATTGAGGATTCACAATGGCTCAATCTCCAAATTCTTTTGGAATGCCTTTGGTTATAAGTGTACCAAATAATATGCTTTTATCGCAAAATGCACAAATGACTTGGAATATTCAGCTAAACGACCCCACTATAATTCTAGGCTTTGGTCAAATAAACACATTGAGTCGGAACTCGTTCTATATAGGCGTTTACTAGTCAGGACAGAGTATTCTTCCTTCTTTTCACCTCCGACTCGATTCCTGTGTGATAATCAGCTTAATGGGGTGACATTACTAGTCATTAAATTGACAACGGAGAATAATACATCGGATTGTTTCGCTTTATGTCATTTCAGCTTACGAGATGGTTTTTTTTATAGGGACGCTCTACTTTCGGATAGCGTTGGAAACCTGGCGTAGAACGAACGTAAACCCGTCTCACTAGACCATACGCTAGTGTCGGGAGTTCAATTAAGTGGGTGCCCGGCTCTTGTGCCAGATAAAGCTACTCTTAGTAAACCTCTTTCGCCACTCATTTCATACAAATTGATGTGGATTTTAATTATTGATTGTCTATTATATTTTTGGTAATCTTCTTCTCAGATAGGGGAGGGCGGTGATACTTCGGACAGTGGGATAGGTCGGACATTGTATTTCCTGAAAAATGTATTGGACCTAGTGCCGCGAGATTTGCGTGAAAACCCGAGGGTTTGTTTACATCGTCCATGACGAATTTCAAAACAAGCCCAGAACTTGTTTCTCCAGGTCAGGATTTATGGTTTTTTGAGGCTCCTATGTATTTTCTGTATATTGTAAGCTCTACCTAGATGAATATGGCAATCAGTGATTTATGCATTAGTATGGTGAATCTGTGTTACATGTAGAAGATATTGCGGTTGGAAGTGAATGTTAAACTCTGTTGTGTGAACTTTGATGGTAGCCATTATTTATCATATTGTAGGGGTATAGGTCGGACAGTCAAGCAGAGAGATAGTTCGTCAGAAAAGTCAATATAGTCAATCAGTAAGAAATAGGGAACGACAGGCCTAGATAAACTGAAAGTGAGAAGTAAAGTCAATATTTAGTTTCTTTTGTAATCTGTAATGCCCATTAGATCTTAGAGGAAGAGGGAGAGAGACATGAGGGCAATTATGCATTAAAAGAAAGAGGCTAAGCTAATTATCCATAATTCTGAAGACGTTTATTTCAGTTTTAAAATATTATATTTCTAACAATATGAATAAGTTCTTTTGTATTGAAGTTTATTTGTGTACTTTGTTGTACTTTAGGATAATAACAAGTCTTTGAAATGATTAAATGTATGTGTTTAGCCAATCCAATTCACTTAATGTCAAGAATATGCCAATTAATACATGTGGTTGAATTATCCCACCCCGCTGACCGAACTATCACTACTAGGTGGGATAGTTCGGACGATTAAGATTGAAAGGAGCTACGGATTTGATACTCTTTGTCTGAAGAGCCAAATGATAAGGATACATTTTAAGATCAACACAATTACACTTATTGCTTAAATCTGATTTTTTAGAACTATTTTCTTTATAGCGGCCAAAGTATCACCGCCCTCCTCTATTTAAGAGCGTCCACCCGGCTGATCTGCCCTTGTAGTTTACAGCTCCACCCAAGTTCCACCGCGTGAATACCGATTCTCAATTGTTAGTTCGATCCACTGCTTCTATCAAAGGTTCGTTTTCCAAGCAAGTTAATTCTTTCAGGCAGGGACATAATAGAATACAACGAACCCATTCAGACGACCGGGCCTCAATTCCACCCTCAGACAATTCACACGGAGATAGAAAGCAAGAAGTAACCACATTATCACGATCATCTACCCATTCTTTAAACGGACAGTATCATTCCTTTCTCTTCTCTTTTTTTTTCTCGGACCAGCAGAAGAAGCGAACATGATAGAAGAAGAATAAAACGTGGGTAGCGTTTCGTGAAAAAGCCTACTTTATAAACCTGCCAGCGGCCGAACAATCCAGCGTGTAATGAGTTTACTGACAAGGGGGCTGCGCAGATTCGGGCAAGTCATTGAAAAGAAGAGTCTATAATTCAAGATGCTCCATTCAGTGATATTACTTCCGCTCTGATCTTTGTTTCTTTTCTCTCTGTATCCGTTCTCGTGCAATCTGTCCCCTTCCGTTCAGAAGCATCACATCACTCATAGTCAGCGCTGACATAAGACCTGATTATCTGACGCAACAGAATACTATAATTTCGTGAAGCGATGCACGCTCGCTAAGATGTTTTGAGCGCCGTTTATCTTGACCCAATGTGCATTGTTGTTGGCAACTGAATTAGACTTTGATCGACTTGGATAATGGCTTTTCTAACGCGTACGGGTTGTTGCACGTAAGGCCTGGCGCGGTCGACTAGAATAGGTCCCATATTCTGCAAGACTTGCGCGGTAGTCGTAAAAAAAGTGATTATTGTCAGCCGAGGCTTCATATCATCTGATAGAATGGTGATGGTCATTACTTTAATTTGATCCAAGAAAAAGAGAAAATGATTTGGTGCACTGTCGGTAAGGTTCTGTGTCTTTATATACTTCAAAATCATGGCCTAATAGACACAGGCGTACGTGTCAGGGGAACAGGTGGCAAATGGCCCCTCCCCTAAAATCGGACAAAACGGTGTAAGATTTCCGGCAAATCAGTGTAATTCAGGCAAAACTGTGTGAATTTACGGGCCCTTTGCCCCCCTTAACCAAAGACTCCCCATACGCTCATGGTAATAAAGAACAATAAGGTTGCTGTGAGGCATATCAGATCTGAAATATATTGGGTAAGCTTGCTTGCGTAAATATGGAGCAAAATTACACTAGCCTTAGTAAGTGGATACGGTACAGCTGCAAAAAGAAACGACAAAGTACAGGTATCACCGTCTGTTTGAAAGTTTGTTTAGCAACAGTCTTTTCGCTTCTAGGAAAAAAGGTGAACAGTGTAAAAAAGCATTCGGCGCTTGTTTTGCAGCGGGCCGTTATAGAAGCAGCGCGCACCCTCTTCCCTTCTCTCTTACAACCCAGAGTCCTTTACCTCCCACCACTGATGGAGACTTAGCCTAACATAATATCATAACCAATTTTCAGATCTTGGAAATCTCTGACATTTCGCAGAATAAATTAATGCTAATTGCTTTTTCGCTTTAGGCCATTTCAGCTTACGAAAGGTTTTTAGAGGAATTATCTGCTTTCGGATAGAGGAGGAAACCGGCAATTGCTATAACATCTGCTCCATTAAATCTAACATCTCTTATAAAGTACGACCGTGCGTTTTCTATTTTTAACCGTATAAATATTTAAAATCCTACGAAGACGAAAAAAAATGATTACGAAAGTTTAGGCTATTCAATTATGTGCTGTAAAGTTTAGATTCTGGATTTTCTCTTGGGATTGATAGAAATTTTCCGTTACATTTCACACCTTTGCTGTGCGTCACGCCTAATCAGTTCTGATATCAACTTGCTCGGTCCTATTTATGGAAGACAAGCAGAATACTAAATACTCATTTAGTCTTTGCTTTCAGAGCTTATCAAAGGCATTCTCAGCTGCTTCCCTATTACATCAATCCGCATGTTTAAATAGTTATGCAAAGTTGGCGTGTGAAAATATCAGATAAGAGAAGAGAAGCAGATTCTATTTTGTTCATCTTTTATTTTAAGGAAAGCGGAATTTTCTCTTCGACTTTGAAAGATATCCGAAAAATCAATAAGACGATATCGAAACGAGTAGAAAGAAAGCATGAATAAATGTTTATAAGATTAAAAAAAGGATTTTCTGACCGAGTACTTCAATTTAGATTCATGGTTTACTTTATTCTTAGGAAAGTATGACGAAAGGGGAATCGATATATGATCGCTTTCGCGGCCTTATGGCCAAGATCAAAGTGTAGTATCTGTTCTTCGAAACCGCGATGGCCTCGAAGTTCGGAGAAACACGGCCCGTATGGGGTCATGTGGCATGCTCGGGTATCGTCCTGGGAGAAGTTGCGCAGGATATCTTGGCTGCGGCTGATAACGCGCTAAGATCGAAGTGGCCTCGAAGTTCGGAGAAACACGGCCCTTCGGGGGTCCGGTGGCATACTCGGGTATCTGGATACCATGGGAGAAGTTGCGCAGGATATCTTGGTCAGCTGGTCGCGATCCCCATTAGCACACTCGGGATGTGTCCTGAGGAGCTTTTGAACCCGTCCTGGTCCTCGTGGCATTTGTCTCAGCGACATGGATTTGGGATTCTCCCCTCCCAGGTCTCTAGGCACGGGGACATGGGATCCCCACTCCTAGCCCTATCCCCGTCATCGTGTCATTTGTCTCAGTAATAGGGATTTGGGATTCTCCCCCCTCAGGTCTCTAGGCACGGGGACATGGGATCTCCAACCCAACCCCCTCCTGCACGTTCGCGTGCAGGCTAGCACCACATAAAGAAAAATTCATGTCAAAATTTGCCGCCGGGAGAAGTTGCGCAGGATATCTTAGTCAGCTGGTCGCGATCCCCATTAGCACACTCAGGATCCCTCCTGAGGAGCTTTTGGACCCATCCCGGTCATCGTGGCACTTGTCTTAGCGACAGTGATTTGGGATTCTCCCCCCTCAGGTCTCTAGGCACGGGGACATAGGACCCCCCCTCCTGCATGTTCGCGTGCAGGCCAACCCCACATTAAAACGTTTTAATGTCAAATTTGCCGCCGTGGGGAGGCAAATAAAGAAAGCGAATAAAGAAAAAAATCAAAGTGTAGTATCTGTTCTTCGAAACCGCCATGGCCTCGAAGCTCGGAGAAACACGGCCCGTCAGGATATATTGGCTGTGGCTAGGATCAAAGTGGAGTATCGGTGCTTTGAAACCGCCATGGCCTCGAAGTTCAGAGAACCACGGCCCTTCGCGGGTCCTTGTTGCATACTCGGGTATCGTACTGGGAGAAGTTGCACAGGATATCTTGTCCAGCTGGTCGGGAGGCGACCACCATTGGCATGCTCAGGATTCGTCCTGAGAAGCTTTTGGGATCTCCACCCCTCCCCATCTTTATCCCGGTCCTCGTGGCATTTGTCTCAGTGACAGGGATTTGAGATTCCCCCCTCAAGTCTCTAGTCACGGCGACCCTCCCCCCTACTGAATTCGGTACTTAATGACCCACCAAGGGTTGATGTGCCATTAAACAAAACAATCAATCAATCAATCAACGAAAAGAAACATAGCTGATCCTGTATAATTGTATTACTTTGAGTACGTAGGGCTGCACGATATTCTGAGTTCATAACCTCAAGTTGATCTATGATCACATCTTAATTACAAGCGCCAAGTGGAATAATGCTACCAAGGATATCACGCAAGCACACGAGATTGGTCAATTTAACACAAAACCACCGTTTGTAGAAAATTAACCATAACTTATACTAGCATTCCAAGGGAAATTATGGATCACTGCCACCCATATATATGCTGTGTTGAGGGTGATCAATTAGAATGTTGGAAAAAGGGGTGATCAATGAAAAGTTACTTCTCTCACCTATTGTTGGGCTGTGATCACTAAAAAAGGTCTGGATTTTCAGACAACAAGCGGGAACCAACTAGTGACCAATTTAGCATAAACTTGCATTGCATATTGCACCCACCCCCGCTCTAAAAACCTATTTCCCTACTCATTAGGGGAGTGTGTGTGTACAAAACTTAAAGTTTCTACTATGAACGGTTAGGGCTGGGCGAAGTCCGGATACATAGATACATATAAATGTCAGAACACATGAATAACCTAAACCCAGCAATACAGTATTGTGGGTAGCTGTGATTAATAATTGATCGTTGCAGAACTGGAAGAAAGTAAATAAAACTACTACCTTGAATTAATAGAAAAGGCAATGATTCTCCTTTAGTGCACGCCCTTTATACACGTCAGTCGGTTTCTTGTTTGACCATATCAACATTTGTCGTGGATAGGTTTAGGAAAAAGTTATTTGACATGTATGCTTACGGGTTGATGCACGTATATTTACAATTTGAGCGCTTAGCCGTGTTGCTATGCTTAGCGAATTAGTCTTACATACCTTTAATAATAAGAGGGCCCCAATCTTGTGACCGTATGCCTTACAAAGCTATGCTCTGTACATATCAATAATAACCTTATCATTATTCGTACACACTTTAAGGATATATTTTATAATATGTGTACAATTCAACATTTTCTTTCTGAAATCAATTTATCTGTTTAAATAGCTTCATGCGCTTACGATGATACTTTATACGCAATATTTTACTCTTCCTTTCTCCTTATTTGCCTACTGCATTATACCTTTAATATTATACTACTACTCGCTAGAAGCAACTCCTTATAGATACTTAACATTACCTAACTCTACACAAACCTCGCGATGTGATATCTTAAGATAGCTATCGCTCACCTAATTATACGCTGATTCATTCGAGCTGGTGTCTACATCCTGGTTGTTACTGTGTCAACCTTTCGACCGTTGTACATTCCGGCCATCTTCAGGTGCCTGTCATATTTTGTAACATTGTGGGAATTTCGAACCACACCTTTTATTCAATCCAATCTTATTTCGTATCAAATAATTATTATTAGTTACTTTGTCCTCGTGGTGTATCTTTTGCTTTTTCCACTGAACAAGAGTACATGGATTTCACTGTCTGAACAGGGAACCAGGAATTGAACCTACGACTATCAGCATATTACCTGTCCTTAACCAACGCTTATATTCTTTTGGCCACATGGCCAGCCAATGCAAGTCATGTAACAATTAAACGTGGCATCATAAGGATGAATTAACTAAAGTTAATTAACTGATAAGGGATATCTTCTAGCATGGACAGTGGGGTGAAGAGAGGTTTTGCCCAGCATTTCCAGAAGGGTACTGAATACAACAGACACCTTAATAAGGCCGGGGAAGGCGTACAACGGACAAAATCTCAGAAATTTAGACATATCAAACACGGAGTTTATACTAATGATTATAATGCTAGTCTATTACAACTACTGGGTATCATATCATTATGAAATAATTGTAAGATTTGAAATAACAGAATTGGAAACAATGATATGTAGCGATGCAATAGAAATATATTGGTGTTCACACAAAAGTGTATATTTTTCTTATTTTCTTACGTGACTGCTACAGCTGTTTCTTTAAGATGATTAAGTCTGTCAGATACAACTTTTTCAAAGTAATACTGAATGGCCTCTGTTATCAAGTGTGTCTCTAATAAAAGTCTTTGCGTCTGGGAATAATCAATTACTATCACCTTTCAAAGAATTTCATAAAATCTCTAACTTCTTTTTAACCCTTTATGTACTAACGGTAAGTTTTAAGTACCACATGTTTTTTTTCTTTTCTTTTATCAATTAATATGAGACGTGCATGTCATGTCGGTGTTATATAGGCAGGGGACAATTCGCTGGGTCCAGGGAAGAAAGAAGACTCGAAAGGTGTTTGTAAACACATGAGAACATATTTTTTATTTCTTAAGTCGGCCGGAGAATGAAGGGTGGGAGAGTGAATGATAATGAGAACCGACAGTCTGTCCTCAACAGGGATACCGGTCTCGTGCCTTCTGGCACGGCCTAGGCGGTCTGCCTCTCTGACTGGGTCTTTGTTCTGAGTCTGTCTCTTTGTTCTGAGTCCTCTGTCTCGGCTCTGAACTTTATGGGGTTTCGAACGCCACGCTGGTGTCATTTCCGGTTTCCACATCCTGTTTTTGGACACCCACGCATTTCCTAAGGTGACCGGTTCACTTCCACTTCCGAACAGGTGTTGGCCTGGAACTGACCTATGTGACAGTATATCATAATAGAGTCTCCAATTTGTATTTTCCGATAAGAAATATTGGTTACATAAATGTTTCTCTATCATTCAATGTTAGTTATCTTTATATTGCCTTCAAATATAAATACAATTATAATTAAAAAAACTTTCTAAAAACCTAACAATCAGGACTGAAATGTTTAAAAGATAATACGCTTTGAATACTTAATTATTGGATATCATCGGTTGATAGTCTCATACTGAAATGCTTGGGATATATAATTTTCACAAAGTCCTCAATCTTGAAACTAGAGATTAATTATATATATTTCTATAGGCTTAAGTTATTTGCTTACTGAGATTAACCATCTCCAGCATTAATGTTTGAGTAGTCTTTTCTTCATTTTATATTGCTTCGTATCATGACTTTCCATAACTTCCCAGGTTTGTACCTTCCAACCATTAACATAAGTTGGAATAAAGAAGTAGCTTTCGACTAGACATGAACCCGCACCCCTTATCCTTGCAGCTCATTTTACATAGATGCCGCCTTAACCAATTATGTCCAGCAATCTATGACTCGATGGTTAATCGTATCTTAATCTGACACAAAACGATACTGTGAATATTGTGTTGCGACTATTCTCCACATAGAGTGGGTATATCCACCTTGAGAATCAGCATTTGAAATCGCAGCTTACCCTGGGCTTGAACAGACATCTTTTGGAAATACGTAATTATTACAGAATAGTTCTTGCATATTTTGAGATGATACTTTAATATTTGTTATTCGATACCTGAACACACTGCTGTGTTTCACATACCGATGCCCTAAGTATTTATATTTTTGATGCCTTACTCAGTTGAGTTTCCATTTGTGTCATATACCAAAGAGTGCATATCAGTCATTCTTCCAAGTCTATCATCATCTATACATTGCTCTTAATTTCGCCCTGCGCTCGCTTCTAGTATTTCATGAAATATAACATTGACTAGTTTTGTTTTAGGGATTTTGTTGTTTCATCGACTCTCGGGAAAACATCTGGACTCTGTTAATGGCCAGGTTGTTATGTAGTTATCAGATGACACTTCAATCAACCAATGACAAGAAACATGCTTCCATCGTGACTGCTAAGTTTTCTAGTTTGTCCATCAGTGCTTCAATTACAGTATCCAATTCCTCATTCCATATATTTATTATTTGGTAGATGAATCGATGTTTCTCCCTGTTTTTTTCCTGCTATGATTCCTTCTATAAGATTTGGAAAATACACTGGACCAAAAATCTACAGTTCGCAATACGTGATCTGTCCGGAAATTATCCAGCCATTTTCTATCAATGAAAGAAAGAGCCTACCTAGTGAAATGGCGCCTTAGTTCCCTTCAAAGTACTTCCCTTGGGATCTCATATACTTATCTGAACGTCTCTTACACTTTTCAAATCAGTCTGCAGAGTCCTCTTTCGGAATCGCCATCCACTCACAAAAATGAGCAGTCGATGGAAGCCGACTGAGAAACCAAATGGGAGAGCACATGTTCACGCTTGCGCAATACGGTCCCCTGTGACTGGTTACCAAGTTACATCAAGGCAACGCAAGATATTCAAATGGGCAGAATACTTTCCGGACAGTCCTCGTAAATTCGATTATGTGAATAAATATTTTGTAAAATAAATGCTCTTTTCATCATCAGGCTTCAGAATTAATTATTGATGTACATACGTATACTTGCAATTGTATTTCAATCGCTATATATATGTATATATATATATATATTTCATCTACCTTAATTTCAATTTCCCGTTGATTGGCTGATTTTTCACTTCACCATGTGTTGATTGTTATATCTAAATGTAGCTCAAATATACTAAATAAACAATTTCTTTTATCTCCATCACGTTTTCTGAAGAAGCCAGAATGAACTGGCGAAACGTCAAAACAAACTAATAAATCTCATTTGTACACAACAAGGTCTTTTGAATTGTCATTTCAATCTTATGTAAAGACCAGTGTCACCAAATACGTTTGTTTGTTTGTTTGTTCAGCTCAAAGAGAGACGCTGAACCAAATCGAATTATAAAATGTATATATTTAAATATCATAAAGAGTCTATAATAAAGAGTACAAACTGAAGATACATATAAAATGTGTAATTTTAGGATATATATGAAATGTAAGGCATATGGCCACGGGATTTGGAGTCATCTAACAATTGGTGGCGTTTATTCATGTAAAATACTTAAGCGTATGTTTACGTTTCCACTATAAGATGTAACTATAGGCATATATGTGCGTGTCGTCCATATAAGTGTGTGTGTTTCTTTCCCAGACGAAGTTATCTGTCAGCTTGGTGGCGGAAGAGGTCAGACCAGTCAACCACTCGCTGAGAATACCAGCGTCTTTTATAAGTTAGCCCGACAAGAAAACCTTGACGTATCTAGTGATGAATATTTTAAATAATACAAACATTTGCGGTAGCATATATTAAGTGTGTGTGGGTGTGTGTTTCGGATGTCCAATATGTGTGCGTATACGTAGTTACGTATGTATGTAATTATATATATATGTGTGTGTGTGTATGTGGTTGGATTGTATCCGAAAATAAAAGATAGGGTTTTTGAGATAGTAGTAAGCTAAGAGCAGGGCAGTCGGCCATTGCCTAGATTAGAGCACGGAGGCGTCGGCTCGATTCCTAGAGGAATTGACTAAGATCTGAATTTCGACCGAGAGTCTGATTTCGTATGCGCTGCAAACAAGTTCATTGTCCGTTTATTTTAAAATAAGACTTCGTCCTTTTTTTCCTATCGTGAATGCATCCAGTGTCCACTTTCAAAGATTCTCTTCCAGCTGCCGTTTCCGGTTCTCAACGATTCGTCTGAGACACAGCGACTTCTCGTCAAGAATGCATCTGCACGCACATGCAGATTACACGAGCGATAATACACGACTCTGCTATGTTCAAATCTCTTCTGATGATGTCGT
>VCCN01001611.1:10952763-10967649 GCA_006491835.1 Architeuthis dux
TTCCTACTTCGTGTACTGTCCCATGGGCACCAATCGGTTAGTGTTTGCCCCCATCTATTATCATCTCTTCTTGCTAGGTGGCCAGCCCATCTCCGTTTTTGCTGCTTAATTAGTTGTATACTTCATTCTAGTCCGCTCTATGATCCATGTTGATCTTTTTCTATCTCTTAGAGTTATTCCTAGCATTGCTCTCCCCATGGCTCTCTGTGCTATTCTGAGTTTGTTTTCAGCTCGTCTGGTTAATTTCCATGTTTCGCACCCATAAGTCATGGCTGCTATTAGGCAGCCGTTGTATACTTTCCGTTTCAGGCACATTGGCAAGGTGCTCTTCAAAATGTCTCTATTCATACCGAATGCCTTCGAACCTATCATTATGCGTCGTTTTATTTCGCAGTCATGACCTTTCTCTAGCTATATTACCTGTCCTAGGTAGATGTATACGCAGATTAAAATATACGTTTGACTATACTTGAAATAGGCTTTTTTGAGAGCAGTTAATTGCGTCATTAAGCCAGCTTCCGTGTAGTTGGTCTGGCTTTAAACTAATAAGAAAATGTGTAGTTAAATATGGTATGTCCAATATCAGAATAAAGATTATTTAAATAAATATTGATATTCTAGGATGTTACCATCTTTTCACTTCGGCTGTTCCATGCGTTTGCCGAGAGGAATTTCTTTCTAACATCAGTGGAGGTCTGAATGTGTAGTTTATGGCTGTGTCCTCTGGTGTTCTGCATATAGATGAAGTCAGCATTTTCTTATCAGGGAAACTATGAAAGCCACATTCATAAAGTATACTCCATAAAGTAAGTAGGTATATGAATTTTCCCAACAAAATTATTTTTAGATAGTCAGTAATACCAAAGACTTTAAAAAATTGTACTCAATACCTCTCCGCTAAGCATTCAGCACAATGACTATGATTGAGGAACCCCTCGCCGTGGCTAGTGTGTTACGGCCAAATCACGTTGGATATATCGGTTCTCGTAAAATGACCGGCGTTAAGCAACGTTGAGGCTGGTCAGTTCTCAGATGGGTGACCATTGAGGTATACCAAGAGTCGTAATCAGAACGAAGCAAGCCGAGAGTGGGTCTTACTAACATTTGTCCGTGTGCACCTAAACCCGCGACACCCTCGATGCTACAATAACGATCTCGTTTGAGTTTGAGTTCACAGCATAAATGTTGAACGCCTTTTGTTATCGCTTGTGGCCAAATCGCGTAGGATAGACCGGTTCAAGTATGATAATCAAAGTTAAGCAACGTCAAGCCTGGCCAGTACCTAGATGGGTGACCAACTGGGTACACCAAGTTCTGTAAGCACTTCTGGATCATGTAGAGCCTCCAGTGGCGATCCCGTTAATCTTCCTATGAGGATACTGATCTCTACACTACACTCAATAACGCAATTCAAAGCCTCCCTTCCACCTGAGCCCACCTCCATGAACAATCTCACTGGGCTGGCTAGACGCACGAAAATTGAATGTAAGCAACATTGTATCGTGGCCAATTTCTTCCGTTTCAACACAATTCCTCTGCATTAAAAAGAAGGACCGCCCATGAGTATCGGCAACACGGGCAGTCGCTAAGGACGCCAAATGCTATAAGGCGCCTGTCATGTGGCTGAGAAAAATGGGGGAATGAATGAATTAAAGCGAATAAAACAGTTAAAATAAGTAAATTCCATGATGTGAATTCAGATGGGTCAGACACTGTTTTCCTTTATATGATTATTGTAATAGAAATGTTATTCCTATATATTTATTTTTCTTACTGTAAAAATGAATAAATAAATAATATAATACCATTATTTGTAGAGCGCCGAAGTTCAGCTTGCCCGGCGCACCTGGAACCCTAGGGGCGGTCCTGTTAAAAAGTCACCTTTATCTGAAGGTATCATTCTCAATTGACTCATAGTGAATGGACCGAGTTTACAGCCACACAGAAAAACATACAGATTCAGCTAAAAACAGTTTTAATTTGATTCTGTCTATGTCATAAACATACAAATAAATATTACATCACTGTGTTAACTTAAATAAAGATGCATGTTTGGAAAGGGCCGGACTTTATGGTATGTTGCCATAATAGTCATGTAAAATAATTTCCAGCCCGTAATATGAAACTACGGCTTCGAAGTATTCGGTTACTTCTCTTCCACGTTGCCAATTCAGATAGTTTATATCGAAATTTAGATCTATTGCTCATTTATATATTTTATATCTAAATTTAGATCTGTTGCCCATTTAGATATTTTATATCTAAATTTAGATCTTAGGACAGTAAAGATGTTGAAAATGGCCTAAACAGCCGTAACATATACATCAGAAGACATACACAAGACAGAACGACATTCATAAAAACGTTAATTTTAAAATGAAAATGATTTTTTTAAATTTCGAAGTTTTAGAATGTTAATATTTATAACGTCTAGAACACTGGAATTGAAAATAATTTTCATCTTCATAGTTTATTGTACATTTAGATCTATAATTTTAGATAAAATATCTATAATCTGTATTTTTAAAATGTTATATTTATTAGATTTCTCGAGAAAAACCTGTTCTCAAAAGCGTCTAACTCGACACTTCACTGCCTTGTGTGGTGACTAATATATTTGGTACAAATATTTGCCAGTTGCTGATTAATTGCACGCGCATAGACATATATTTCTTCAATTGTAGTTAGATAAAAAAAAGGATTCAATAATAAAACTACGTGGCCGAACAAACAATCGTTATATCGCTCTTGCTTTAAGGAGGAGTATTTGATTGCAGGTTTATGCAATGATTTCAATGTGCATTAGGTTGTCAACCACAAATTCGTCTTTGCCAATGAATAAACATTAAAGAAAAATCAATAAACCGAATAAATCATCCCTTTTATTATACACTTTCTGTTTACCCCTGTCAACGAAGAAAAGACGTATATGTTTTTGCTCGTGTATGTTTGTTGGTTTCTTTGTTTGTTTGTTGGCTCGCATTCTTTCCTGTCCGCAAGATATCTCCAAAAGTGCTAAAGGAATTTCATTCAGAATTTCTGGAAGGGTGTACAATAGGCAAAGGAGGAAACCGATTACATGTTGGAGCGGATCCATGCACAATTAGCCCCCCCCCCACGTCGTAGTTATATGTCCAGGGCTACATTAATTTCCTTCTCAGCTTCTTCATATATGAATCAAAGAATATATGCAACAGTCGAAATTTAAACAGTTAACTACCCCGTCTCGGATCTATCCACTAAGTGATGTTATGGTTGCTGACAGCGGCGTTGACAGGTGCGCGCTCTCTGAGTGCTTTCTAGTTGTTATAAGTAACTGAACTATCTTTCATAAACTTTAGACACAACATCAATGATCGTCTTAATAAAAAATATATTCTCTGCACACCCAACCTCTTCACTTGCTCACAGGCATGTTGGTCCCGCGCAGGCAATGGACAAATTATAGGGAACAATTCACAGTACATTAGTGTACCGGTAAAATCTGCAATCTTCGTGGGTCACCCATTAATGTGGCCGTGTACCAAACCAAGCTACGCTTAGGAAACAACAATATAGACTAGCATTCCAAGGGAAATTATGAATCACCACCTCCTATACATGCTTATTTTTACCTCGTAAATTAAACAGTGGTTGTGGGCAGTGATCACTAAAATGTCTAAATATTCGAAAAACAAATGAGGATGCTGCTGGAAAAGGAATCAATTTGGCATAAACTTACATTGTAAATTGAACTTCTCACTACAAGTCAATGTGGAGGGTGTTAAAAAAACAACAAAAAACATTTCCATACTCATTGAAGGGAGTGTGTGTGCAAAATGTCAAATTTATACTATGGACGGTTAGGGCTGGATAAATAGATAGATAGATCGATAGATCGATAGATATATACATTCCAAGGGAAATTGTGAATCAACGCCACCAATATATGCTGTGTTGGAGGTAATCAATTAAAAGGTTGGAGAAATGGGTGATCAATGAATAAGTTACTTCTCTCGCCTTTTGTTGTGCTGTGATCACTAAAAAATGTCTGAATTTTCAAAAAACAAGTCGGCACAAACTAGTAAACAATTTAGCATGAATTTACATTGCATATTGAACCACCCACTAAAAGCCTATTTAGGGGGAGCATTTTCAAAAAAACAACAAAAAGAATTGTCCGTACTCATTGAAGAGAGTGTGTATGCAAGATTTCACGTTTATACTATGAACGGTAAAGGCTGGACGAAGTTTGGTTACATAGATAGATAGATCGATCGATCGATAGATAGATATATAGATACATATAAATGTCAGAACACATGAATAATCTAACCCCAACAAAGGTGTTTAAACCAGTCTGTTGTGGGTAGCGGTGATTAATACACGAGTGGCTAGTGAAAAACCTGCAATTATTTTTTTAAACTATAAAGTCTGAATTATGCAATGATTATTTCGAAGAGTATAAAATGCAATGCTTCTAAAAAAATGAACACAAAATAGGAAAAAAACAGACGTATACATATATAGATGATTCTTTAATTTTAAAAATGTTATTTGTTGTAATATATTTTACCTGTCATTAATTAAGTTTATCCTACGATAAGTCATACTTCCACTTCCTTCCTCACCTCTGCCAGTCACCGCTGCACATAGACCCCTGCCTCCACCAGCACGGCAAACACCAACCAACCCAATGTATAAGGTGAAAATAGAGATTATGTTGTTTGTTGGAAAGTAAAACTATTTATGATTACTCCTCTATAATTAATAAAAACAGTTCCCATTTTTGACGACACGGGTGCACTAATATGATTAGTCGCTTCCATAGTTATTTCCTTCGTACGTTGCTCTGGTAGAGACGCCAAGAAACTTCCAATATAAATATCTTCGGAGGAGAAATTTGAGTAAACAACCGGACAATTCATCAGACAATATTGTGACCCGAACAAAAACGTTAACTGAATTTTATTCAACCTGCATTGCGTCTTTCTCAGTGCCTATCACAGTGGGACCGACTCGTTTTGTGTGCGAGAAAGACTTCAATTCGCTCATTCCTTTCCAAGAAATTCCTAATTATTTTCCTCCCCCTGTCGTTTGTTATACTTCGTACCGCACTCGGCCCCCGTTGAACACTAGATGGGAGTCTTTTCGTTTGGCGCAACAAGACGTGACAAGAGAATCTTTTCTGATTAATTTTACTGAGAGTTTATGGCATCTTTCAATGTAGCATCCATTCGCCTGGCTTCACCGCTAGGGTTAAAACAGCGGGTCTTCCTGGAAAGACGTTATTTACTTGAGGCAAATCTTCATAGTCAAAACCTAATATCTACGATGTATAGTCAAAAGAGAGAGGGTGTATTTATATAACACAACTGAACCTGTTTGTCTTTCTGCCCACCCCATAAACACTGATTAAATATTGGGGGAGCTCAACCAGATTTAGTATGCATATTTAGTGGACCTAGGGAAATAACCTGGAATATTTGGTTAACAAAACAAAACATTTAAAGGTGGTTCTATTTACATGTAACTATAATGCGAAGTTGAACCCTTACTTTCCGTTAAATATACATATATAGCTTCTATTATTCTATTGTCTATTTATATAAAACAACTAACCCATTGGTGTTTCTGCCCGCCCCTTAAACACGGGTTAAATATTGGCGCAGCTCAACCAGATTTAGTATGCATACTTAGTGAACCTAGGGAAATAACTTGAACTATTTGTTGTTTTTTTACATTTTAAACGGGGGTTCTATTTACATGTAACTATAATGTGAAACATTACTTTTGACTTTGTACTGTTCATCTTTAAGCTTACTTACTTTCCCTATTTAGATCGGTTAAAAAAAAGAACAGAACAAAGACAAAGTAATGTTCAACGATAAAGTCCCCAAAAAGGTCATAAAAATAGGTGAGACTCTAGAAGAAGTCGATGAATACATCTACCTAGGATAGGTAATACAGCTAGAGAAATACCATGACTGCGAAATACGACGCATAACGATAGGTTGGAAAGCATTTGGTATGAATATATGTATTCTGAAGAGCACCTTGCCAATGCGCCTGAAGCGTAAAGTATACAACGGCTGCATAATACCAGCCATGATCTATGGATGCGAACATGAAAATTAACCAAACGAGTTGAAAACCAACTCAGACAGCCATGGAAAGAGCAATGCTAGGGACAACTCTGAGAGATAGAAAAAGGATCAGAGAGAGGACTAGAGTGAAAGATATTATACAACTAATTAAGGTGCTTAACCAAATTTGGTAAACATTTGGCATGCATACTCAATGAACATAGGGGAATATTTAAAAGTAAACAGGTTTGAGAAAAAAGGTTTAGGAGGGGGTTTCTATTTTCAGTGAAACTATAATGCTAAACAGGACCCTTTCCTTCCGTTTGATATACTTATACACATGTTATTATTCTATTATATATTTATATAAAACAAATGGCTCGTTTTGTCTCTCTGTCTCCCCCCTTAAACATTGGCGCAGCTCAATCAAGTATGCATACTTAGTGGGTCTAGGGGAATGACTTGGACTATTTTATTTTTCAAAATCTTCTTTAGGGTTTTAGAGGTGGTTCTATTTATAGTAACTATGATGCGAAACCCATACTTTCCGTTCAATATACATTTCATAATGCTATCATTTATTATAAAACAACTAGCTCTGTCTGTCACCTCGAGAGCCAACGAGGCATGGATTTAGCAGAATCGCAATTTATTTTCAAATCTTCTGTTAACATTTGCTGGCTCGAAGACAAATCAGACACCTCAGATATGACATCAATGACCCAACGACACTTGCCTTGTGAACCTTTTCAACGCCATGTCGGCTTGTTGAAAGTGACATTTTCATCACGGTTGAAACACAGATACCATTCGTACACTTTTACCTAAAGCTTCTATATTAAATAAAATTCCCGAAGCATTACAAGTTTCAGCTGCAGTTTTCTCTCCCCGTCAGAAAATCTCCACATTCAGTCTCTTTTCGTTTTTTAATGACCCATCGCGAAAATTGTAAAATGTGCTTGCAAACAGCAGGAAATTGTGAAATATGATGGCAAACAACAGGAAATTGTGAAATGTGCTTGCAAACAGCAGGAAATTGTGAAATGTGCTTGCAAACAGCAGGAAATTGTAAAATATGATGGCAAACAACAGGAAATTGTGAAATGTGCTTGCAAACAGCAGGAAATTGTGAAATGTACTTGCAAACAGGAAAATTGTGAAATGTGCTTGCAAAAAGCAGGAAGAAAGCCACTGGAAACGAATCAGTCGAACCAGAACCACGCCACTGGCAGATTGGCTTAGAATAGTGTCGACTAGCCACACCAACGTTTTGCATGTCACAAATGCTCATTATTTTCGGATACTCCTTCGTACATATGCTAAATGTCGTAGGGAAAATAAGGGGTGGAATCTTGTGTTGTACTAGATTTTAAATAAGTTCGACCTTGAAAATCAGCATACGAAATCATACCTTTTTTGTCATTTAACATAAACCATTGTAAAAACAAGCACGTACTCGTCTCACCAAGCATGCTCAAACAATATTTGATATAATGCCGCATTAAATGAGCACCTAGGGAGGAACATTCTCTTTCTCAGTAGTATACCCAGTACGAGATTTCGAAAAATGCCTGGTAATCTGCTCATATAAACTTGTTAACGATGGGGGCTGGTATTAGACCAGAAAAGTTGTGATAAAAGCAAGAATGAGAAGACTGCGCAAAAATTAATAATGAATATACAGGGTGTCCATAAATTATCTTTACAACTTTGAAAATCTATTAAATGTACAAATACAGCAATACATTGAATAGTGCAGTTTTGATTAGTGCATACTTTGATGTAGTGTGATTAAGATAACGCAGTACAAATTAATGTAACTAAGTATAACCTGAAAAAAATAATATATTGAATGGTGTATTTTTGAATTTGGAACGAATTAGCTGCATTAATCAAGGTATACCTGTATTATTAACATATTTGTACGTAGTTTGTTGCAGAATGAAGTCATAAAGGTTTTTTATAAACATTACTATAATTCTTCATAGGTGCTATTAGTCGAACGTTGCACATCTAGACGATATTCAATTTCCAGGTACGTCTGAGCATCTCTTCATGAATGGTGGATATGGCTTGGCGGATTCTTTGCTTTGTCTTTGTAATCTGAAGTCAGTCTTGTATATTTCCATCGCCGCACAGGTGCTTCCTCTTTCTCGTCTTGTTTGGGGAAAAGATTGGCGCCGACACCTTGACCCCTACGTCTGGAGCAATTCCGTGCCACATGGCCTAATCCATTGCACCGGTAGCCTGCGCACATCGATATCTACAATCCCTGTCAAAGTGGTTCGGACCAGAGCACCTATAGCAGGTGCTACTGCCACGGCGGGTAGACCTTCACTGGTTGAACGGCTGCCACGATTCATCAGGCGCCGTCTCGTCTTTCATTATGGTCCGGGCCCTGGCCAGCAACTGATTCGTGGTCATTT
This sequence comes from Architeuthis dux, assembly GCA_006491835.1. NCBI lineage: Eukaryota > Metazoa > Mollusca > Cephalopoda > Oegopsida > Architeuthidae > Architeuthis > Architeuthis dux. Next base: position 10,961,255 of record VCCN01001611.1, read on the forward strand.
CGTCCATTCGTGACGAGGCGCGAAGAAGCAGTTACTCATAGCCGGCAATCCGGCGGCGAATGCGCACATCAGGCCGCGACCCAACATCCCTCCAAACGGCACTGCCAGGTTCCACAGTTCTGTGAGGTATACGTCCACAGTCTCGTTGGAATGCAGGCAACGGGCCACCAACTGTTTATAGGCAACATACGAGTCTGTCACAAAAGCTGTCACGAGGGCTTCCCGTATTCGTCCGACGTCGCCTTTATCCTCTGCACTCAGCTGTTGGTAGACAGCGAATGCCCAACCGATTAGGCACAGCGGAAGAACCCGCTCGACCATCCTCACCTCGCATAGGTCGCACCCAAGCGCCGCCTTCTCCAAGCACTCCACCACGGACTGGCCAGCTGCCGAGCCGTCAAATTTGGGAATCAACTTGAGGTCGAATGTCCCCCACCCATACCGGGTGCCGAAATAGCTTGTAGTAGAAAGTGGGATGGGAAAAACACCGATACAGCTTCGGTGCAATGAGTCCAACGGCACATCAATCTTGCAGCACCGGAATGATTCCTTCAAGGGACACTTCCTCGCTTATCACCGTTAAGCTATCATGAACTCCGAGGGGCTACGATGCCATTCACTCTATAAGTCCCAAAACGCTTCAAGTGGCGAGTCAAGAGAGAACTGACCAGCCCTCGCCACCCTGGCCAGCAACTAGCCACATCCGGTTTGCTGGCGCTCAACATATCGGTCACCCACTTCATCCATATATGTCGACGACCCGTTTCACTCGCCTTTTGCTTGCCGTACCTCAAGCAGGCCATTTCCACTTCGTCGCCACCGTCTTTAATGTAAGATCACAAAAACAAGTCCATAGGAGTTGCATCTGGTGACCTAGGCGGCCAAGTAATCAGTGCACCCCTTCCAATCCACTGGTTAGGGAACGCTTCATTGAGAAATGCCCGCACTTGGTTGGACATTGTATCTGCTACATATTTGCTACATGTGCAACTAGTTGTTCCCATGTAGAAGTGTATTAATGTTTGTAAAACAACACTTTATTGTGGTCGTTCTGCAGCAAGCCATGTTCAATTAGAAACCGTCAACTAAAACTGTCATCAAAACAGTCAAAAAAGGTTTTCTCCAGTTTTTTTAAATTGGTTTGGCTGGCTGGCTATGTACCTACTGCGCGTACAGGTCGCACCAATGGAGCAAGAGTGCTGAGATTTTCAAGATTTACTCTTTCTTATGTCTAGAATAAACTTATTTTGTTATTTTTTAAATACCCCCATAATATGTGTATAGTGGTGGGTTCAATTTGTAATGTAAGTTTTTCCTAAATTGATCCCTCAGTTTGTGTCATGCTTTTTCTGTTTTTAAAAATTCAGTTTGTGTCCAGCGTCATTCATACGTTTCATTGATCATCCCTTTTTCCAATTTTTTAATTGATCACCCCCAACACGGCATGTTGCCAAGAGACGTTGGTCAAGTGACAATTTCTATTGAGTGATTAACCAGACCTGTTATGTTATTTTTTTCGTAATAGATTCATAAAGTTGTACAGATGATTTATGGACACCCCATGCATCATCTAAAATTGGGGAGAAAAGATGAAAAGAAATACTGTCTTATCGTTCTTCTTTGTTTTAAATCTCATGATTTACAATTTTGAGCGAAATCAGATTAATTTATTGATTTTTCTCCTCTATTATTTTGTATGTATATGAAAGAGGGTCGGGCAAGCCTGTTGAGGTGACCGTCTTCCAATTTATTTATTGGTGGGGAGGCTCTTACGGGGGTTTGGACAAATTTTGAAAATGATGTATCCAAGATTGTCTAAAATTGCGTTTCAAGGAATATCAGCTACTGAAATTAAGATAAATAAAACTTTTCAGAAAAACTCTAAGGGTCTTGAGGGTTGTCATATGTTGAGCCGAAAAGATTTAAAACTCGGAAGACGCCCAGAAAAGAGTATAAATAAAGATTTTCGGACACATTCTGGAAGAATACCCTGGAAGTCCCCCTGGATCCACCTCTGTGAAATAAAATTACGATGGAAAAGACCTTGCCCCCCATTTGTTCAAACCAGTGTCTCGCAAACTTGTTCTGATTACTGCCCCTCCCCTTTAGAGCATATATTTCATTAGCGCCCCATCCCCGTAAAGTCAGTCAACACTGATACATTATATATAATCCTTGTATTCTTTGTCTCACTTGCCTGCCCTGATCAACCCTTGTCTTCCAACACCCCTACTACCAGCTTGCATTCCAGTGCGTCCTATCGCCATCCTTGCCTTCCAACACCCCATGCCGACACCTTGCATTCCAGTGCCCCATTTCAGTATTCCCGCGTCCCCCAGTGGTCTAATCCATAAAGCTTCTCTATATCGATCACTGATGATCGCCTTTTCTTCCTTCTCACTACAGCCATAACATAGACCAACGTTATTGTTATCCAACCAAGTAATTTAATACAATTTTATTCTCGGACACAAATCGATTGCTTCTTTTTTCGCTATTAAATATATTAGAAACCGTCAACCAAAACTGCCATAAAAACTGTCAACATAGGTCTCTTCAGTTTTTAAGTGAGACGGCTGACTGGCTGGCTATATATGTATCACGCGTACATACCGCACCAATGGAGCTAGAGGGCTGAACATTTAAACATTTACTCCTTGTTATGTCTACAAAAAACGATTTGTTTGTTTTTTGCACCCCCCCTCTGAATAGGTTTTTCGTGGTGTGGAGGGGGGTCAATTTACAATGTAAGTTTATGCTAAATTGGTCCCTTTGTGTCAGGCAGCATTTACGCTTTTTCAAATTTTAAGTTGGCCTGGCTGGATGACTGACTGACTAGCTATGTATTTATCACGCGTACATACCGCACCAAAGCTAGAGGGCTGAACATTTAAACATGTACGCCTTATTATGTCTATACAAAAACGATATTTTTGTTTTGTGAATCCCCCTCTAAATAGGTTTTTGATGGCAGTGGAGCGGGGGGGTGCAATTTACAATGTAGGTTTATGCTAAATTGTTCCCTTAGTTTGTGTCCGGCGGCATTCACGCTTTTTATTTTTTAAACTGCCCAACAAAAGGTGAGAGAAGTAACTTATTCATTGATCACCCCTTTTTTTTCAAATTTTTAATTGATCACTCCCAACACGGCATTCTGCCAGAAATACGTTGCTCACCTGACTGTTTCTATTGAGTGACTAACCAGACCCGTTCTCTTCTTCTCTCTCTCTTTTTGCCCCCTGCCTCCTTCACTGTTTGCCCATTTTGTTGATATCTGTCTGGTGTTATCGTTGCTTCTTTTTCCCCTTGACTTGGTCTATCTGTTATAGTTCTGTGAAAAGGTTCCTAGACGTGATGTTTACACTTCTTCGCGACGTGTACGTGACATCTGAATTCATTTCCCAATTTTTTGCATGAAAGCCAATATGACTTGTGACACTGACTATTGATAAGTGTTGTATAATCAACAGTTTGAAAACAAACGGAAAATGACAATGGTAAATAGTTAAATACGAATTTGATTTTGAATGATATACTTCAAATTATGTAAACTTAGGCAAACAGTTTCACAGGGCAACTGTGTTATGGGACATTGGGGATGATGTTTACAAACGAAATATTCTACTTGCGGAGCTGGTCCAACGGGTCAAGCTGATGTCGCCGTGCTAATAGGTCCTCTTGTGATGTGTTTCCAGAGCTCGGTCGAGGACTTTAGTGGTGACAATTCATAAAGTATTGGTAAGTAATGCCCTTACGCTGGCAACGGATGCAGCCGTTCCTGCCATGGGCTCCAAATATCACATTACTAATTATTCAGGCCGTTTGCGATATGAAAATTAGACTTAGATGTGACAAGGAGCCAAAGTGGCGTCACGCACTTCACCCTGCGTTACTCCACCCATAGCTAGAGAGAGAGATGGATTCATGCCTTTCCAAAGGGCATTTGTGCGAAATGATCGCAAACTCGCACCGAGTCCATTACCCGCTCAGTCACCCTGCAACTCTGGACAATTCATTAGAATTAAAATTGAAAATCAATCAATTTAGGATAAACTTACATTGCACCCCTCCACACACACACTAAAAAACTATTTAGGGGGAGAATTTTCAACAACAAAAAATATTTTGTCTAGACATAATAAGGAGTAAATGTTTCTAGCTCCATTGGTGCGTCCTGTACGCGTGATACATACATAGCCAGCCAGTTGACAGATTTGGTCGACAGTTTTTAATACACGCATACATAGCCAGCCAGTTGACAGATGTGGTTGACAGTTTTTAATACACGCATACATAGCCAGCCAGTTGACAGATTTGGTCGACAGTTTTTAATACACGCATTGGAAAAAAAGATTGGAATGTATATTTTGACATTTGGTGGGGTCCCACAAATAATTTAATCACTTCCTGACCATACTAAATTTTAGAGTTTGAATTACCATATGTCCTGGCTGGTAAGACGCTACAAGTGGTAAGACACACCCTATAATTAACTAGGTAACTTTAGGAAAATATTCAAGTATTAAATAGCTTAACGTACTAGCAATTCCAAGTGGACGATTCTATGGCGTCATTTTTCCTTCTATCACAACTAATTATCACATGTTGGAACTTTTATTATTTAGGAAAAAAAGCGCGTCTTATCAGGTATTTCATAAAATCGCTTCATTTATTGGTTATTTCATTTCGTTTTTCCAAATGTATTGTTTCATTGGCAAATTTCCTTATTGTTCCCTCTCCTTGTACACAGGGCCGACGCGGGGGTTTCATGCGCCCTAGGCGAGACTTACAATGTGTGCAAGGATGTTATGCACCTTAGACGAGACTTACAATTTGCGCCCCTGGATGCTTGATCTTTTAGATTTTCCCCCCTGAAAAGTCAGTGCAGCCCCCGCTGATATCTGTGCCCCAGGAGGCTGCCTAGTTGGCCCGATTGGTAGCGCCGGTCCTGCTAGCATATTATTTTAACCAGAAACTTCGATTCCAACCCAATCTATTGATGTTTGTTTCATTGCCTTGAATTGAATCGTCTGAGTTTGATTGGCATTCTGATTAATTAGTTCAATACTTGGATCACACGTCTCTCGCCTTATGACCTGAACGGGTCAAAGTAATATCCAGAGTTTTTAATGTAAATTGTCTTATTTTGACAGACATCTAATTAAGTCACGTATTACCCAGACATTGCCTTAAAATTGAAGCAGAGAAAACCGTTTCTTTTGTAAGCTCAAACGGTGTAAAGCGAAGCAGCAATTGCCATTAAACGAAAGTAGAGCGTTCCCGTGAAACCCTTCGGAAACTGAAATGGCGTAAAGTGAATCATTAAAAATGTTCCCATATAAATTAATGGTAATTGCTACAATTACCATTAATTTATATGGGAACATTTTTGAGCGTCCCCAGACTAAAAAATGATAATGATGGTGTGCACGGCTTGTTGTATAGCGGTCCCAGATCTGAACTTGGATAGAAAGGAAACCCGAAGACTTGCTTGTAAGAATATCTGGACATATTTTTATTACATAACATACATCTTTGTCGGGCGGATAGTGAAGAGTGGAAGAGAGAAGACAAGGAGAACCGCCAGACTGTCCCCCAGCAGGGACAGCGGTTTCGTGCCTTTCGGCTCCGCTGATGTCTGAGTGTCGAGATTTCTATCTGCTTCCGAGGCCCCGATGATTTCTTTTGGGTCTGCTTTATAGATCTCCCCAATGCATACGTGGTGTCTCACGATGTCAATGACCAATCACGATTTCCTGTTTACAACAATGATGCAATACACCCATCTCCCAAGGTGATCGAGATCACTTACATTTCCGCCACAGGTGGCCGGATACGCAAATCATAACAGGCTGAGTCGTCGTCGGTTGGTGTAATTGGCGATACAGAAGACTGAGGTGTATGAGAGAGAGAGAGAGAGAGAGAGAGAGAGAGAGAGAGAGAGGGGGGGAGATAGAGATAGAGGGGGTGCACACTGCCTCTATAAACGATCGCTGCAAAACAGAGGCGGCACTATATTTTTGCTCTTCGCCTTTGTTTCAAAAAAGAGAAAAGCTGGCGTAGAACAGACTTTAAAAAAGCCGGGTGTATCTATATAACAAAAGAAACGATTCCCTGACTATTGATTTGATGAAAGATGAATAAAAATGATTTGTTTACCGGACAGAACATTACCATTTACTTTTCTTTTGACCTTTACTTGTCTACCTCTCACAACGATGCCGGAAGAGGTATACAGTATCGCCCATAAATAAGTACACCCATACCGCTATGTTATAGAAAGTTAATCGTCTTCTAAACGAAATATAGCAGGGTTTTATTATTTCTAGTGAAACCTTACACAATAAAAATACATATTATTAGATATTATGTATGACCAAACTCTACAGCATTGA
>VCCN01001611.1:10977324-10987940 GCA_006491835.1 Architeuthis dux
TTATTTAAGAAAATAACATACATTCAAAAAACATGCACTGTCTTACTTTAAAGATATTCTTCCGCCCAACACCCCCCTCAATATTACAAATATACTTATTTATTTTAATAATTACTACATATATGTAGAGAAAAAACACACACACACACACAACTGAAATTAAATTTAAGCAACATGCAATTAGCTTCAGTATGTGGTATAAAGTCACACAACTAAACTGGGAAAAAAGCATCAGGAAGATGTAGGTTATATTAACACTCCAACCGGAATTGAGAATAAACACTTGGTCTACTGTTGAAATAATAAATAACTTTTTACATTTTCGTTTAAATGTGTGCACTGTAATATTGTTTATATCAATGATTTATGATAACACTTGAGCTGACGAAATGTCCTTAACATTATCCTTTATTAACATTTATTTAGGAAATAAAAATAACAATCGAGTTGACGAAATATCCTTTGCATTTATTTAGGAAATAAAACTACGGTGAACTGTAATTACTATTCAGTGTAGTGGGGTCTAGCGGAAAAGACCCTAAACAAATTTTCTCAATTCTTTTTCTCAAAAAGGACATAATCAAAATCTAACAAAAGAAACGATTTTTTTGACTGATTAGACGAAATCTGAACAAAGGTCAATTGTTTACCGGACAAAACATTTAGATTTATTTGACGTGTACTTAATTTTTTTCTCTCTTTCCCAAACATGTACGTTTTTGTTGTGTGTCAATCGAGACCTTTCATTGTAATCAACAACGTATACAACAGGTATGGTTAGTCACTCAATAAAAACCGTCATGTGGACCAACGTCTTTTGGCAGCATGCATTGTTGGGGCTCATCAATTAACATATTTGAAAAAGGGGGATCAATGAATAAGTTATTTCTCTAACCTTTTGTTGGACAGTGATCACTAAAAAAGTCTGAATTTTCAACAAAAACAAGCCTGAATGCTGCTGGACAGAAACTAGGGGACGAATTTAGCATAAACTTACATTGTAAATTAAACTCCTGCTAGAAATATGTTGGGCGAGGGGATGAAAAAAACAACATTTTTCTATAATAGCGAGTAAATGTTTAAATGTTCATCCCTCTAGCCCCATTGGTGCGGTCGGTACGCGCGGCACATACATACATAGATAGCCAGCCAGACTCATTTGGAAACTGAATAAACTTTGGTGACAGTTTAACTGACGGTTTCTAATAAACTCTAATCATCTACTTTTAGCCAGAAGAAAAATGTTCTTTAAATTACTATTTGGACTCAAGAAAGAGAATTTCAATTAGTCATAATCAACTTAAATTGTATGTTAAAGGGTATCAATCGGTTGTATCGATTTTTCACTTTGCTATTCAAATCGTCTCTTTTCAAATACAGCGAAAATTACCATGTTCTTTAAAAAGTACCAAATGAGTAGAAAAAATGGTAAAGAATATTCATATAACAAAACAAATAAAACTCTTGTTGCAGATTTATCATAAGATCAATTATATAATATAATATGTGTTTACTATCGTACAAAACTAACAAACTACAAGAAATCACGATGTATATTTGTAATTTTGAAATCCAATACAAATTCAAATTGTATCTTTGAATTCAAAGTATAATTAACCCATGAAAACCCAGACCCATTTATACTTGAAGGAACATTATATGGGATTCTGGGTAGGAAAATTGACACAGTAACATGACTGCACAAGGATGTTCATTTCATGAGTTAAATCAAAAATAAAATATAATATTATATAAGATACTGTGCAGATCAATTAAATTGTATGTGACACCGGTGTCACAGTGTGTTCTTATGGGTTAAGAAAATAAAATGTAAAAAGTTGCCAAGGAGAGCAATATTTTAAAAAAAGAAAGTATTTCAATCATAATCTGACTAGTTGAAGAAGTTAATGTTTCCTTTATGTAGAGATTTCTTTTTCATCTGATTAAAATAACCGATTACTAAATGAAATTGAGAGTTATGTTTAGGACATTATTATCAAAAGTGCATTAGCTTCTAATGATTGATTGATTTTTTTAGCTGCATATCAACCCTTGACGGCTCATTTAATGCCGAAATCAATTTAATATTACAAAGGAATAGAGTCTTTTTTTTAAAACTAGAGTTTGCGACTTTGGTGAAAGGTTATTCTTTTTAAAAATTAGAGTCTTGCGACTTTGGTGAAAAAACATGAGTCTCCTGTTTGGGAGGGGGGTCTTACCCCTCTATAGGGGATGCAGTCAGCATATTCTAGGCCCCAGCCGACAAGGCCGCAGTAGCTTCTAAGAATAATATCCAAGTTTTAAATAAATTTTACATTTTACTGACAAAAGGTTCAAATGATAAATATGTTTCAATTGGAAATGTCTTATCCATTAAAACATGATCTTGTCACAAAATAATGTATACAAAACCATCAAATGGATCTATTCCCCCATGAAGAGATTTCCATTCTATTTATTATTCTGTATTTAAATCGTACTTGGTGCTGGTGGCCTAACGGTTGACGGAAATGGAATCGGCGAATTGAGGTCACATTCTGGCTAGGACAGTTTGCTTTCACTTTGCACTAATGCCCTTGGTAAAGGCATAACTACATTTCTCCCCAAGCTATGAGTGAATAGCGGGCTAGCACAAATAATCCACAATTGCTACAGAAACAATAAACGGCTCTGCATGGCTCGGTCGTGAAATACAATCAAATTCCTTGCGTCATGTGTCGCGGAGTGGAAGTAGAAGTGGGAGCAGAAGATTCCCAGTGATCAAATCTTAGACACATGCGTGGCCCCTCCAAGAGTTGTTCTGACTATTGATCTCATTAATTGTGTTGTAAACACGTTTCGACTAATCCATTCTTCGGCCTTCCTCATATGTACAATCTTTACGGTTAGCTAGGCATTCTTTTTCTCTTTTCTTTTTTCTTCTTTTCAGATAGTGTCCACTAATACTGAAAAACAGAAAAAGAATTCCCAAGCATAAGAAAGAAAATGATGACAAACATATTGATAGTACTAAGCCAAAAGTCACCAGTATCGTTTTCGTGCAGATTTATTATAAGATCAATAATATAATGTTTATTTTTACTATCGTAAAACACTTACAGCCCCCAAGAAATTCCACGGTGTATATTTGCAATTTTGAAATACAGTATTAAATATGTTTACCGTCTTATTTCCATACGGATTGTACGCCAGTGGTAGGCAGTTGAATGATGATCCGAAACATTGCGGCTCGAATAAATCTGCATACATCTATAGGTATTATTTATGCCTAGCTTAGTCTGGAATAAAGCCCCATATGTGAAGCCACCCAGTGAGGATCGACCTCACTATAGAAGTAATAGTTTGCTAGGCTAGCTCGCTAATCGTTCCACTAAGGGCATAAGTCAGGTATCGTTCATTTTCAAGCCAAACCTTGCCAGAAAAAACAAAAGAAAAGAATACCTGTGTTTTTGTATTAAGATTCGTTTAAGATTCGAAGTTTTGAACAGGTACACGGATTATATGAATGCATAAATGTTATGATAATTTTGAGAGTGGATGTTTTAATAATTATCTTTTCGACTTAGTTGCAGAGAATTCCAATTTAAAATTTGGCTTCTTCTGGATTTGATTATAAGTGATAATTTGACACAGAAACCATATAAACGTACGTCCTGTTGATTGAATACATTGCCAGCAATAACATTAGATTGAATGTGAATGACAGTTAACGTGACGTTGATTCTTTCATTCATAATGCTTATCACAAGGTCTCAGTTAATCAAAGCCACTTATGGTCACAAACAGAAGGAAACCTATAATATTCATTCAAAACATTATAAGGAATTGCGGTAATTTCCCTCCGTATAATCTGTAATGGTTAACAACAAACTCATACATAAGAAGTTTTTCTGAGAACATCCAAACCATTTGCAGTCGATGTACAAGCGTAATCTTTCATACTAAAACAATACAGGTTTCCCCGCTATCTGAAAGTAGAGCGTTCCCATAACATAAAATCTTTCGTGAGCCATAATGGCGTAAAACGATGAAGCAATTACCTTTAATTAATAATTATTATTATAATATATATATGTATATATATATATATAGTATCAGTCATTAATATTTGAACTAACAGCCATTTTACTTCTAATCGCTTGGGTTTGAGAGTTAAAAACGGGAACATTACGCAAGAAGAACCTCATGTTTTGCAATCAACATAACAAGGCATGCATTTAGTCACGTTTTGTGCTAAATTTCTTGAAAATATTAAAGAATTAAACTGTTAAATGGAAAGAAAGCTTTAAATCCTTCTAAAATCTTGTTCATAATTTTTCAAGGAGATTAAAAAAGTTTAACTCACATTGCTATATGTAAGAGTTGCTAAACTAGGAAGTTCATTTGTTTTCCCCCTGCCCCGAATCCATAATGGTCCCGGCAATCCTAGGGATTGTAAACAGATGTTGTGCTCGTTCAACTACTGATCAGCAGTACCTTATCAAATGTAATGCGCATAAGTATTTGAAATATTTTGGCGTTCCGAGACGTTAGGCGCAGTCATCGGAGTTTGGGGTGGTGGGAGGTACAGACTACTGTGGTGTAGGAGAAAGTTGAAGAGGGTGCACGCCCCCTCTATAACAACTCGCTGCAAAACAAACGCTGAAAGCTATTTTTTCTTTGCGCCTCTTTTCGTAAAGATGAAAAGTGACGTAAAGTGAACTTTCTAAAAGCGGGGAAATGCCTGTATTACACCACATTCTTCCTACAAACCTGAGAGTCACCTCATAAATAAAATGGGATCAGATATTAGTTTAGAGCGGTTTTAATTTGCTGACAGGTGTAATTTCTTAGGTGTCATATTTACGAATGCTCATCCCTGCTTTGCTATCAGTGTGAAAGTCACACCCTTCTGCATTCGTTGACTCAATCTTGTCAACCAATACATTCGCTTGGAGCTGATCATCATTATAACACGTAGGCTCGTGGATTTTCTACTGCCTAACGATTCTCGTCAAATTGTCCCCAGAATTATTTACACTGATTAAGATGATACCTTATATAATGTCACAACGTTTAGATAAATCAGTTGCCTTACAGTTGGCAGGCGTCTGCGAGGGAAATGATAAGCAATTGAATACATTGAGGTGGATTGGCTTCTTGGTAATCTAATCAACAGTGGACGTTTTATGGTTAGAAAAGCACGACACTTGGCTCTTTGCTTCAGAAACAAATTAATAAAACGAAGCCAGGGGCGTAGCTGAGGGGGTAGTTGAAAACGGCTCTACTTTGGCCACTAATGGAAGGGGCCCCCAAAACCTTTCTAAATAATACTTCATCTACTGCATTGCTCTGTAGAAGCTCCAATACGTAACGTGCATCAGTTAAAATACTTGCTGTAGACATCTTGGAACCAAATCCCTAATGTAACCTTAATTAGGAGATCCCGGAGAGCCAATGACTGGCTAGATAGAGAGCTATTTAGCAGGTTGCATGGAAGGCGAACACCTCATTAGGCAGGTGGTCATAGTGTTTTGGCCCTTCGGTGTATGGAAGGGGCCCCCAAAACCTTTCTAAATAATACTGCATTTCTCTGCAGAACCTCCAATACGTAACTTGCAGATGTTAAAAGATTTGCTATACATATTCTGGAACCAAATCCAAAATGTAACCTTAATTAATAGAGATTGGAGAGTCAATGCCTGACTAAATAGATAACTATTTAGCGGGTTGCATGGAAGGCGAACACCTTATTAGGCATGTGGTCATAGTGTTTTGGCCCATCGGTGTATGTAAGGGGCCCTTTCTAAATACTACTTAATCTACTGCATTCCTCTGCAGAACCTCCAATACGTAACTCGCAGCAGTTAAAAGACTTGCTGTAAACATCCTGGAACCAAATCCCTAATGTAAACTTAATTAAAACATCTTGGAGAGTCAATGACTGACTAGGTAGAGAGCTATTTAGCGGGTTGCATGGAAGGCGAACACCTTATTAGGCAGGTCGTCATAATGTTTTGGCCCATCGGTGTATGGCGTAATGGAAGCTCTTCATATGAGAACTCCAGAAAACACTAAACCAATTGGGCGTTAATTTAATAGACCTTTAATTTAAACTTGTTATTAAATAATGCATTTGACGACGTAATTGACTGCCAGGGCTGCCAATTTATTTCCATACTCTGGTGAGCAAGAGGATGCAGAGTCACTAATGAGACTACACGGATGAAAAAATAATGCTTGTAAGGCAGAAACATTTGAGAAAATACAGAAAAAAAGCATAATGTGAGTAGAGAAACGAGTAGAAATGTAAACCGAGAAGAAAAGGAAAAGCTAGCCCATAATTCCATAGCTGTTGTAAAAGGTTTGACCATATTTGTCTGGGCAGACGATAAAATAACCAGTTTTCAGATTACATTTGTGAAAATGAATGAGAAATTTTCTCAAAATGATACACAACAAACCTCGGTCAAACTCCAATCTAATGATTACTGCAACTTTTGTATTGTATACATAATAAATAAAAAAACTATGAAAATATATATATATATATATTCTTTGTATAAATGTATTTATTTATTAGATTGGAATAATCCCGTGCGTATCTGTATGCTACATTTTCGTTAATATCCAATACTTTTCAATTTGGCTCAGTCAGTAAGACAGACTCCTGGCAATCAGTTGGTCGTGACTTCAAATCACAGTAGGGGAATGTGAATTTTACATATCGGTTTACATCCCTAATTTTGGTGAGGATTGTTCTTGCTGTTCTTGTTACGGTACGGTAACAAACTCCAGACTGTGTACTAGAGTTTGACAATTTATCTTGTTATGCCTCGGAAATCGTCCATGATGAGGTGTTTGAAGACTGGGGGGGGGGTGAATATTGTGTGTATCTGTTAGTTTATGGTTGAGAATGTTGAATCCATGTGGACATTTGACTAGAATAAATCTGGCCATCAGATTCTGGCCGTAAAGCTTTGGCCGTAGGAGGAAGAATGCGGAAGTAGAACAACTTTGATTATGTCAATTCATTTAATGTACTTTACAAGGAAACTAAAAGAGTATTTAATATTTACTTTTGTATCATTCTTTTTTTCTTATCTTACATTTCTTTTGGGACTGTGTGAATGTGATCTTGTGTTAAATACTTCCTTTAGTGTGCCTAACTGTTGCCAATGAATGTTTGAGAATTTTTATGATCACTTTTTGTAACATAGTCAACAATACTTTAATAGAATGTGTAGTTGGTTTCACTCTGGGACTTCTTTGAATCATCCGATCTTATATTGATTCACTGTTCCCCGGGGGATGATTAGAAAAAGTAAGAGAGAAGATAGAAAATACGAGGAAAAAGAAGAAGCAAAGGAAACAATGAATGAAAAGGAGACGGAATGAGAAAAGAGAAAAGGAAAAAGAGCAGACGAGGAAGAAAAAAGAAAAGAGAAGGATGGATGGGAAGAAAATAGTAAAAGAATGATTAAAGAAACGAAAAGGAAAATACATTGTAGGAACATGTAAACAAAGAAAAGTGGTGATAAGAGGGAGGAGCCAAAGAAGAAAGAAACAGGAAATAATAACGAGAAGAAGGTATAGAGTAAGATAGGGGTAGAGAGAGAAAAGACTAGAGAAAGAAATGATCAGGAACTATTATTCCAAGGTAAATTATGAATCACCGCCAACACTATATGTTGTGTTGGGGGTGATCAATTAAACAGTTGGAAAAATGGGTGATCAATGAATAAGTTACTTCTCTCGCATAAACTTAGCATAAACTTACATTGCATATTGAACCTCCCACTAAAAGCCTATTTAGGGCGAGAATTTTCAAAAAAGAAAAAAAACATGTCCGTTCTCATTGAGGGGAGTGTGTGTGCAAAGTTTCTACTATGGACGGTTAGGGCTGTGCAAAGTCCAGATACTTAGATAGATACATAGATACATATAGATGTCAGAACACATGAATAACCTAACCCAGCAATAAACCAGTGTTGTGGGTAGCGGTGATTAAAAAGAAAGACAAGCCTGACTGCTCCAGAATCAAACTGTGCTCCTACTTATAATTCCCTGCATAATTCTACTATAACTTTTGGAGGTATGTAAAACTTGTCAGTTTAGCGCAGATGGTAACATACCAGACTAGAAATCACCTGATCGCCAGTTCAAATTTCGGTATTGAAATGCTAATATTATATGTCAGTTTATTCCCCCATTTTTGGTGAGGATTGTTCTTGTTCTTGTTACATAGGAAAGTAAAGTCAACTCTGAGAGTTTGACAAAAGAAGAACTGAAAAGGAGATGGAAAGAGGAACAAGAGGAGAAAGGAGAAAAAAGCCAAGGAAGAGAGTCAGGAAGAGGCTGTAATTGAAAGAAGGGAACAAAGAAGAGGAGAGACAAGACAACAACATGCCGAAAAAGAAATAAAAAGGGGGTAAAAGGAAACGCTTTAGACTCTAAATGATAACTTTGCATTACATCCGCGAATTTCAAGTCCACGAAATTGGAGGGATTACTGTATTTATTTTAAGCATCTTATTTATTTTATTACTATGAATAAATACAAATATTACTTATTTTATTACTAGGAATAAATACAAATATTACTTATGTTATTACTATGAATAAATACAAATATTATTTATTTTATTACTGTGAATAAATAAGAATATTACTGATTTTATTAAAATCATCTACATAGCAATGTATAACATCAAACGACTAAGAAATTGAAAACGAAGCAAACCCATAACATTATTTACGCTCATTGGACATCTTAAATGCAACCTTTTCTATCCCAGGTCATCAAACAACCTCAGTCTATATATCCTCGTTCCCCTAACAGACAAGGTCACAAGATGTGTTGAACTCGAGGCGAACCCTAGTGAATTCGATTTATTTTCAGTTCTTCAAATTTGTGCTGCTAATACTGCTTGCAGCTCCCCCTCTCTATCTCTATCTCTATCTCTCTCTCGTCGTACTGCACTGTTGAAATTATAGCGCCCCCATAGCGCCCTGAAAACCTACCGCCCCCTTCTGCCCTGTCGGTTGGGGCCTAGAATGCGCCAACTGCATTCACCAAAGTCGCTAGTTAGAAAAAAAAATAACCGTTGACGAAAATCGCAAGACTCTATTTAAAAATAAAATTTGAAACTATACTCAGAAATATTTTAAAAAAACAGATTCGATATACATACCTTGACAACAAACTACGCCTACTATAATTTGTCCACAATTATTTCGTCTACATAAAGTGTGTATTCAAAAAGAAACCGAATTTGACACTAGATAACCCACCAAGGGTCGATATGCCGTTAAACAAAGCAATCAAACAATCTAATGCCCCCTGAGAGTTCAAGGGGCGCTACCACCACGTTGAGAATCACCGGTTTAGAGACTTTTTCCCAAACCCTTTCGGACTACCACCCCATTTAGAGAATATATTCCATCAACACCCTCTCTAATGCATTACATTTTAATATTTAAAAAAGAAAGTTCAAGCATTTAATATATAATCAAAAATACAATGGTACAGCGCTACTGTACAATGGGCTTTTCAGACCTACGATTTCATGTGTAGGAGGTATTGATTAATGTTCTTTGGTCTTTGCCCCCTTATCATCCCTTTGTCTCCCAAGGCCTCCCTAGCGCTCCCTAGCGCTCCCTTACATTCCAGCCCCCCACACACACCTTGAGTCTTCCAGCGCCCCCAACGGGGCTGTAGCGCACACTTTGGGAATCACTTGTTTATAATAAAGGTGCAAACAAGGAAGAAGAGTCAAAAGAGAAAAGAAGAATGAAAGAAAGAAACAAGAAGAAAGAAATAAACACGAATAGCTATAACGCTGATGAGGATGGCTATTGTTGTTGTAATTGTGACGATAGCTGCAATAAGCTGTTGTCTGTAGTGTATCAATCGATTTTTTCCCACATCTCGACAAACTGTTTCCAGATCTACACACATTTGTAAGCGAATACCGTGTTAATTGCATTAACCCCTGGCGCTCTGTGTTAACGACTATACTACAGACCCTTCAAATTAAATTGCCCAGCCATTTTTCTTCCACTTACCGACTAACCGACTGTTATCACATCGCTTTCTTTTTATCGTCGAGTTGCTTTAACTGCGATATAATTGTCACCTATTATAAGTCTGCATTCAGCCATCGCCTTCCCCGTTTCAATGTCTTAAACCTTTCTATAGTACGACCGTTTTACTTGATTTTCCAGAATCTTTCAAGTGTACGTTGGGTAGACCATACCTGAGCGCTGGTTGTAATAAATAAAACAAACGTAGCCATCGGTGTTGTTATTTGAAACTCTTGAGAACACTTTCAAGTTCCGTGTATTCTTGTGGTACTTGAGGGAACTATATGACATTTCAAGATTAACATTAAAGAATTCAGTGAGCGCATACCTTGCTGACAACGCCATCTGTATATTACTAAAAGTCTGATTCGGTTTATATGTATGTGACATGGACTAGCTGAAATCGTGCATTGTAGCCAGTGGTATTGAATGTAGGTACCCGTAAAATGTGAGAACTTAAAGAATTCAAATAAATGTCTGGATGCTTAGCAATTGTAAAATAATAATCTGGGATCTGAGTTCGCACACACACCGACACTAATGATCTCTCT
>VCCN01001611.1:11006273-11016523 GCA_006491835.1 Architeuthis dux
CCTCCACTACTACTACTATTACTTATTATCCTTCATCTTCGAATTATCTCTGCTAATATTCTTTTCATTTTCTTCCTCCAATTCTTCTTCTTCTTTTACTTCCACCAAATGTTATTTTTCTTCCTCCACTTCCTCCAATTATTCTTCTTCTTTTTCTTCCTCCAATTCCTCTTCTTTTTCTTCCTCCAATTATTCTTCTTTTTCTTCCTCCAATTCTTCTTCTTCTTTTTTCTTCCTCCAATTCTTCTTGTTCTTCTTCCAATTCTTCTTCTTCTTCTTCTTCTTCTTCTTCTTCTTCTTCTTCTTCTTCTTCTTCCAATTCTTCTTCTTCTTCCTCCAATCTTCAACTCTGCAAATATTGCTTTACATATTCCTCCACCCCCTTCTTCTTCTTCTTCTTCTTCTTCTTCTTCTTCTCATCTTTATTTATTCTTCTATGTGAACTGTAAATTCTTTCTTTTTCTCTCCGAGTTTCACCACTTCATCATTTTTATAATTCACCCACTTAATGCCGGCTGACACACTTTCAAAAACTCCCCCCGGGGCATCTGATGCCTATTGACTTACAAGTCATCTTTCTTTCACCTTCTTAAGCCTTAAGGCTTTATAGACAACATCAATCATTTTCTCCAGACACGGAACATAAAGAATTCTCTTTCTATTAATGTACGAGCTTATATCTCCATACAGATAACTCCTTTCATCTCAAGCCGTTCAATAGACTGTTTAACTTGGTTAGAATTGTTAAACAGTAAATCGAATATGTCTTCGATTTACAAAGAATATGCCATATTGAAAGGTAGTATATTCATTTAGATTATCGATGGTGTGAGGACTGTTATGGCCACTTTAAGAAGATGCCATCGGGTTTAAGGATTCTGTTTCTTGAAATTAAATTGTCGGGCATACATCTCGGTCCCTATTCTTGCAGTTATCTAGAGAAATCAAAGACAAGTCGGCTTAACATAGTATATATTGGAGTGATGAATACTCCTACCTAGGAGAAGTAATTAAGTTAGAGAAAGACCATGACAGCGAAATAAAACGACGCATAACGATAGGTGGGAAAGCTTTCGGCGCGAATAGAGACATATTAAAGAGCATCTTGCCAATGTGCTTAAAGCGTAAAGTATACAATGATTGCCATGACTCACGTATGCGAAACATGGAGATTAACAAAACCAACTGAAAACAAACGTAGACTAGCACATAGAGCCATGGAAAGAGCAATGCTAGGGATAATTATAAGAGATAGAAAAAGATCAACATGGATCAGAGAGAAGTCTAGAGTGAAGGATATTGCACAGATAATTGAGCAACAAAAATGGAAATGGACTGGTCACCTAGCAAGAAGAGATGACAATAGGTGGGGGGAAATAATAGTGCCGATCGGTGCCCATGGGACAGTAAACGCAGTAGGAACAGACCAAAACACAGGATGGAGGGATGAGATATAAAAGTTTGCCGGTAAGACGTGGGAGAGTTTAGCACAATCGAGGTTGTCATGGAAGGAAATGGGAAAGGCCTTTGTCCAGCAGTGGACTTGTGACATCTAATGATGATATTATTATAATTATTATCACGTTTAGTTTTCATACCAATAACTGGTCTGGTTAGTCACTCAATAGAAACTCTCAAATGACCAACGTCTTTTGACAGCATGCCGTTTTGGGGGTTATCAATTAAGAAATTGGAAAAAGGTGTGATCAATGAATAAGTTACTTCTCTCACCTTTTGCAGGGCAGTGATTACTAAATAAAAAATCCGAATTAAAAAAAACAAACAAGCGTCAACGCTGCCAGACACACACAACTTTAGCATAAACATACATTGCAAATTGAATCCCCCGAATAAAAACCCATTTAGGTGGGGAATGTTCTGTACATAATAAGGAGTAAATGTGTAAATCTGCAGCTCCATTGATGCTGGCTGTATGCGTGATATATACATAGCCAACCAGGTAGATTGACTTGAAAACTGAAGAAACCTATGTTGACAGTTTTTGTTGGCGGCGAATTTCACTGGAGATCAAGTGACAACAAGTCTTCTCGACACTCCAGTACTTTCTTCAGTATTGTAGCTGATTTCAGCAGTGCTGTCGTCTGTATGGTCTAAGTCTGTCCTGGAATTTCCAGTTCTACAGCCTATTTTCTAACCTCTTCTGGGCTGTTTCCATAGCTCGGACCACGATTGGCACTACTGTCCCCTTCATATTCCACAGTTTCTGTTTCAGTTCTCTGACAAGGTCAAGGTACTTATCCAGCTTTTCACAAGGGAAGCCACACTTCCATACAAGAGACGGAAAATAACGGTCCCGTTTACAATTACAATTACACTGTAAAACATAGTAAAATATTTGTTTCTGAAAGATAAAAAGTCACAGGAAGATTATCAAGGTCTAATGGATGGAAAACAAACAATTACTGTCGAAGAAACTCTATTTGTTTTTGACTTGGTTAACGGATGTAGAACTTTACCTAGAATCATTTGAAAATACAAGATGAAAAAGCCGTGAACTGTTTTTTAAACCTCTGCCAATGAAGTTGGAAGAGGTATATGTATTCAGTCCTGTATGCCAGTCCGTCTGTCTGTCTGTCTGTCCACGTCATATCTGCTAAATTCTAAATGAATTTCACTCTTTGGTCTGCCGGAACAGTGTAATCCACCATCTGTTCATTTCGTGCGCGATTCGCTTTTTAGGCGTAACGAAAATATTCCATTTTTGAAACAAATTGTGCTGAGCGATGATAGGTGGATACTTTACAACAACGTTCTTTTCTCCTTATTCTCTAAAACTGGATCCGGTAGTCTGGCTACGATTGGGAGATCCGTTTGAATATCACAATCTATTTTAACATTGAAGATGGAAGAAAATAAGCAACATTATCGGTATATTATGCTTCTTTTTACATTTAGAATGGTATACAAGCGCCTCAAACGTGATTATGATTTGTGCAGTTTATGGAGAAGGTACTGTGATGATCGAATGTGTCAAAAGTGGTTTGCGAAGTCTCGTGCTTTAGATTTCAGGCTGACAGATACTCCAGTACTTCATTTGAGGTGAATAGCAATAAAATGACGACATCATCAACGTTATACGAAACGAAAACTAGCGTTGAGAATCATTTGCACAGGCTTGTTTATGTTGGCCACTTTGATATGTGGCTTCCATATAAGTGGGGCGAGGAAAAAAACACTGATTCGTTTCTTTCGTGTGCAATTCGCTTTTTAGACGTAACGAAAATATTCCATATTCCACAAATTGTGTTGAGCGATGATACGTGGATACTCTACAACATCATTGAACGCAAGAGACCATAGGGCAAGCGATCGCACCAAATGTGGGTCTTCACCCAAAGTGTTGCTGTATATATGAGGGGATTGAAGGAAATCCTCGATAACGAACTCCTTCCGGAGATGTACACGATTGATTGAAACAATTACGGCAGCCATTCAGACCGATCGAAGGCACTAATCGGCGAAAGGCATCAATCGGGAATGAGGGGATCAGATTTTGAAGGTAGATGTTAATGGAACAATGCAGTAAATATGTCGTTCAATACAGTTAATGTAAAAGAATTGTCCCTCCTTTTTAAAAATTATCTTTTAAAGAAAGACTATTACTATCGGTGCAGTGGCTGTACGTTTCGTAACCTGATTTTATTACAATTAGTAATCTGACTTATCAATTGTAATACAATCAGATTACATAACGGTAACCTGACATTCTATTTTGTAACAGGTTTTATTAGATTTGGTAACCTGACTGTCTATTTCGTAACCTAATGTTATTACAATTGGCACCGTGAATGTCCGTTTTGTAACTTCTTTGTTATAACTGGTAATGTAACTGACTGTTTCATAAACTAGTTATATTACAGTTGGTAACATACGCCTCCATTTCGTAACTTTTTTTTAGTATAACTGGTAACGCGGCACTCTATTTCACAACATGTTTCTATTAAAATTGGTAACGTGACTAACCTTTATGTAACCTGATTGTGTAACGATTGTTAACGTGATTGACTCTTTTGTAACTTGTTTTTATAACAATATTTCTTAACGTCTTTTTATTATAATTGGTAACGTGACTGGCCATTTTGTA
Source organism: Architeuthis dux (assembly GCA_006491835.1). Classification (NCBI taxonomy): domain Eukaryota; kingdom Metazoa; phylum Mollusca; class Cephalopoda; order Oegopsida; family Architeuthidae; genus Architeuthis; species Architeuthis dux. The sequence continues at coordinate 11,010,379 of VCCN01001611.1, forward strand.
ACATGATATTAATCAATTCAGGCAATTGCTGTCCGTTTCGTAACTTCCTTTTACAATTGGTAACGTGACTAACCGAATGTTGCTTTTAATTGGTAACGTGACTCGCCATTTTGTAACATGATATTACTCAATTCAGACAATTGCTGTCCGTTTCGTAACCTCTTTTTACAATCGGTAACGTGACTAACCGAATCAGTTTTATAATTTCGATACGGCCGTGAGACGAGTCTCTTTGTTTATCGTCTCTTATTGTTTCCATGTAATTATTCATCGGAAACTAATCACGTTCGACTGTGAGAGGGAAACGGTGATTTGTATAATGCAACCTATTCGATAAACTACAAAGCAATGACTTAGAATTATAGCCAAATGACGGATTGTTTGTCTTTTGAGCGCAAATATGACTTTCATAATCGGAAGCCAAAGGATGAAACTCAATCGGAAAGACAATCAATCTCCACCATCATTACCATCCTTCATGTAATTCCAACATTCCTGCTGTCGTATAGTGCCTTGGTCCGCAGGAGGAAAATTGCGAACTTCGCAAGAAAGGAAGAAAGGAAGACTCGAAAGTTGTTTGTAAAAATATGTGAATATATTTGTATTACTTAAGTTACATTTTGTCGGCCGGAGAATGAAGAGTGGGAGGGAGATAAGGAAAACCGACAGTCTGTCCCCAACAGGGACACCGGTCACGTGCCTCCCGGCCCAGTCGCTGCTGCCTGTCTATCTCTGTCTGGATCTCTTGAGCTTCCGTCTCGGCTCTGAGCTTTATGGCGGTTTCGAACGCCTACGCTGGTGTGTCATTCCCTGGTTTCGGACACCTACGCATTCCTAAGGTGACTTCCGCACAGGTGTTGGCCTGGTATTGACCTCTTGTGGCAGTACATCATAACACTGCAGCAATATCAGAACAAGCAAGCAAGACATTATCAGGAACAAAGTAAATACAGTACCATTAGAAATACCTGTATTATTACTTCCGAACATTTGGACTTGCAAACAAACCATACGAAACTATCCTGTTCGTAAGTAGGGTGTTGCATTATGGAGTGTTGTTGATATTGATCTCTCCGGAACTGCGTTGTGTCTCTGGTATGATGTACTGAAAGGAATACTCGCTGGCTCATCAAGAGAAGAAGAAACGAAGCCAGGTTTGTCAGAAATAATATCTCATTTTTATGTTCGGACTTATACAGCACTGTCAGGTAATTTTGTATTTAAGCCAAGAGAGAGGGTTGAACAGCCTCTAAAACGTGAGACTAATTACGAGATTGGCTAGTTACGGTGACAAACGGCGTTTTCCTGTTTCCGGAGCAAAACCTTGTCTCAAATCTTAGGTGTTCTGATATGGATACTAGAGAGTCCTGACGCTTTATTTTATAATGAATATCTCTTCGTTCTTTTATTTGGCTTCAACATTCCTATCTACATGAATTAATTCTTTGTTTTGTTTAACCTTTAGTACTCATTGTGAAACGTTTTATTAATTTTATTTCACTTTATTTTTACCAATCTTACACAAAGCTTTTGATTATTTTTTCCGTGTCAATCGCAAATTAAAACACATGTTTGATTTTGTCGTCAAACATTTTATTAACCTTTCATAAAAGAATGTGTGCACACCTACGTCATTTCTCTGCATATTTGACCTTTATGTTTTTGTTATGGTTAAGGCTGTCAGCCAATATACCTCTTAATGTCATTCATTTTGATCTGTGAGCGAGAATGTCGCATCGCAAGGGAGACAACTATGTATTCTCCCCCCGCCCCTTTCTAGATCCGTTTTAGGCACACGGCGAGCGCATCTTATTTTATTACCTTATTTCAACTAAATTATCTATCTATATTTCTACCTATCTATCCGTTTATCGACCTGCCTATCTTATTTATGTTTCCAACTATATATATGTCTGTATATCTATTTATTTGCTTATCTATCTATCTATCTATATATCTATCTATTCTCTGCATCTTCCTAGGGCACATATTGGTACATTTATTTATAAGATCCTTTACTTTAAATTTATTATTTTAGTTTTATTAGATGCAATTTCAAGTCTTTGAAAGTCAGTTGTTCTACAGCCAGTTCTTTGAAAGTCAGTTGTTTTACAGCCAGTTCCAATTTAAACCAGAATTTTCAAACAGCGAATGTCTGTACAAATATAGAATCACCATGGAAAAAATGATTTAACAAAAAAGTGCTTTATTGAGTAATAAAATATTAGTTATTATTGAAAACAATTTTGCTGCATTTTCTGCAGATTTTAAATCCCAATTGATAAAATATTCTTAAATGATAGTCTTTTAATTAAATCTAAATCAAATGTATGGTTGAAATAAAGGTTTTGGGAATGAAATGGGGAAAAACTCAGTCAAGAGATATTTTAATGGTCGTGATTTACTTGCTAAATTAATCTGATTAAAACAAATTTCTTTCTGAATAAATCACAGTGTCCACTTTTTCAAACGCTCAGTATTTAGAATATGACATCAATTTATAAATCAACAAATATAATTAAATTATAAGCTGTGGAATATTTATGAATGCCAGGAACGAGCGAATCTGATTTCAACACCCCACAAAAGAGAAGACAACACCTGCAAGAAATACGAGGTTTATTCGTAAAGGCTCCGGTCAATTAATATTTACGATAAAATAGCCTACCTAGGGTAATGGCGCAGTAGTCCTCTGCATATTACTATCCTTGGGACCTCACATATTTATCCCAGTCTCCATTCCATTTTTCAAAACAGTCTGAAAAGTCTTCATTCAGGATCGCCACCAGCTGCCTTGTTGCATTCTCCTTAATCTCGTACACGGTCTGAAGCCTCATCCTCCTCTACGGTAAAAAGCCAGAAGTTGTAAGGATACAAATATTCACTGTCGGGTTGGGGTCTGACAGTTCCTTAATACCACACATGCCATTTCACTGATGAACGACTGTTTCTGTTGTTCTGTTATGGCATAGATGTTTTTATTTTTTGTCATAGGTATTTTGACATAAACATAATAATTATTATTAGCCTTTACCGGTTTCAATTCATGTTTTTTCGTTTTTCTTTTTCATGACGTTTCACGTTCCAATAGAAAATAGTTATCACATCCAACAATACAAATCTGGTGTTCATATTCCCCCGAAGGCGATATTCATATTAGGGATATTTTAAGTATTTTGAATAATAACTAAAGAAACAAAAATGCTTCTGCTGTTTTAAAATGTTGTAAAGTATCTGCTGGATAGAAAAGGAGCAGAAATTCACCCTGAGGTACAAATATTAGGTTGTTACGCATGAAATGTCGTTTTTTTTTACATGGGAAGGCAAAATATGGCCCGCAGCGAAGCCGGCGAAGGGATTTTGACCGACCCGCAAGAAAATATTTGTATGTTTAAGTGTCTTTTTACTAGATTCAAAAGATGTCTTGATTGAACTGAATAACAACTAAATTTAGTTCTTTGAATTACTAATTGTCATCCTTGGCTGAGCACAGATGGTTGTCTAGTAGGCGTTATTAATCGATTTGAAGTAAAATCAAAATAGATTTCAAGCTTTTTTATGGCATTTATGTGTCTCCCAGTCCACTCATTTATAAGCAATCCGGTCCGCAGCGACCAAAAGGTACGACGTAGTGAATACTGCTAAAAGTGGAAGATGTACTTTGCGGGAATATTCCGACAGTAATGCTGAGCTGTGGCTAAACCACAGGGCGTGGACATTCCGTAGTTGGTAGATGCCTGGGCTGGCTATAGGGTCATACCGTCCCTTTGAAGGAGAATCAGGACAGTACGGCTGTCTGCAACTTTAAAAACATATACTAAGCACATATCCTAGACACTCCTACAGGAGTAGATGTGAGCTGACTATAGAGGTCTGCTACACTTGAAATGTTATTTACACCAGGGAGAATAATGCTAAAAGTGGAAGATGTACTAATGTAATTGCAATGTTTTGCAAATTCAATGCAAATATAGATATAAGACGTTATTATTGGAGATTTTTGAGTCCTTAATAGCAATGATATCTACCTAAATTATAGACTAACTGTCAAGTACAATGTATTCGTCCGCGGGAGGAAATTCCAACACTTGGAGAAAAAGGAAGCATGCAAATAAAAAATATATCATCATATTTTTATAAACCAAGTTTCGATTCGGTTTATATAAATATGAGGATATATTTTTATTTGCATCAAATAGATTGTGCCGTGGCGGAGTATGAAGAGTGGGAGAGATAGCGAAAGTCGACAGACTGTTCCCAACAGGGAAGCTGGCCCCGTGCTCCCAGGCCTAGCTGATCTATGCCTCTCCGCCTTTCCGATGGCCTCTGTATCGCTTTTATCGGGTTCAAACGCTCACGCTGGTTTTCCAACCACCACCTGCAAGTTAAGTCGATATCCTGTTCATGACTTTTGAACATCGGATGTGTATTCCGGTCCCCGACAACTTGCAGTTTGGGGTATTCGTCGATATCCTGTGTATAACTTTCAACACCTGCGAGTGGCAAATCTGTGAGCCCCGCCCACGGCTGTCTAAATATCCAACAATAATGCTACACAAGCTGCTCATAATGCCAACACAGCGGCTGGAGTGAAAACTAATACAGTGCGGCATCTTCGGCATTAGTTCAATTAGGTCTGAAAATATGGATACCAATAACAAACATTGAGGGAGGCCCAAACCTGTTCGTAACAATGACAGATTATCAACAGAAATTGCCGACCACGTACAAACAATGGTTCAAGCACTTTCTTTATGACTTCAACAGTGCCCATGTCACGTCATTCCAAGGCAATAGCAAAGGTTAAGCAGTTGGAAGATTGGGTCCAACATGGACTGAATGAAATTCTCCAGGACAGTGCCAAACACAACCACACTCAATTAACTGTGCCTAAGCTTAAAGAATTGGCATATGGAATCGTGCAGCATCCTCCGTTTTTACCCAACATTACCCAACATTTCACCAACAGATTATCAACTTTTTATACATTTTGGACTTTATATCTGTAATAAAGGGTTCAATAATAGGGAAGCCATAATCTTTGGTTTTAATAAACCTCTGACCACTAAACCTAAGGAATGTTATAGCGATGTCATATTATCATTAAAGGGCCGTTGGAAAAAGGTTATTGCTGGGCCATAATTTGATTAAATATTTACTGTGTCTTTTTATATCATCCTCGTTGTTACTATGAGAAAACATAATATATTGAAAAGGATGAAATCACAGACGATAGGCAGCAGAGATCGAACAATTACAACAACGGTCATCAGTACCTTTAATATATTCTCTTTTAGAATCGTTGATTCAAGAATATTGATCATTTATTTTGACGTGATTTCAATGAAATCCCCTACAGATTTTAGCCAATAACGTTTATTGAATATTCTACCGAAATTATTGAATTTGATTCTCAAATTACTCACACCTTATTAACATAAGACTTATTAGTATGTGTGGCAGAGGATTGAACTATTGTAGAGAAGAACGAGTGGAAACAGTTGCACGGGAATAGAAGGAGCTTCCCTGCAGATAGACATGGGACAGTTGGTCACATTATTATCTATATATTTCCAAGATGGCAAGGCCTGCTTAAGCTACCCATTATGTACATCAATTCCTGCTAGAATACTGCTAACTGAAGATCACACTGGAAAAATGATCAAACACCATTTGTTGAGTTATTGCCCCTACTTGGCTTGACTACATCTATTTACAATACAACTGTAAAAACGATCAGACTCAACGGTTATTTGGCTTTTAAATGGCGTGCTCTCTGTTTTATGCAAGATCCAGGAATCAGAAGCCGAACGAACGAGCCGTCGACAGATATAGAGGAGGTAGGGCGTCAGTGACATGGATGTGAAGCACTAGTGGCCCGGGTGTGGTGAGCTTTTGGTCACAAGAGGCCAGGCGGCAACGATTCGTCAGTGGGTTCTAGGCTTTCCCACAAAAGCTACGTTGATGGTGACGACTGTGAATTACGTTGGTAATTACTTGGAAACTACAGATCGTTTTTCTAGTGTGGTCTTCAACTGTATTAATTCATCAAACGTCTGCTGTTTACTTCGTTAAATAATGTATAAACGGCTGTCAAATGTTGCGGTCAAATAGCGTTGGACACACCGGTTCTCGTACGATCACC
>VCCN01001611.1:11045218-11057882 GCA_006491835.1 Architeuthis dux
AAACACACACACACACATACATATATACAGGATGATCCATAAGTAACGGCCAAATTTGTCCTAAAATTTAACGTCAGTTCTATCTAAGAGAAGCAACTATTAAATAGTAGCTTTTAATAATAATTTAATTCTTGCTTCCCTTAGAACTGGCATTAATTTGGGGACGATTTGGGGAGTTACTTCTGTGACACCCCATATATTTAATTTTGAAATCCTGGTGATTTTATCTAGGCTCAGACAGCGACCAATGGTACCAGTAGAAAATACGTAAGCTCCCGAGCTGGGGGTACATATGTACGCATGTGTAAAGACTCTGATTCTAATCAGTCGGCATATGTAAACTGATATTCAGGATGAACGACTTTTAATAAACCTTCCTATGCATTTACTAGGGCTTCGTTACATATCTTGCCAATAGTCGATTTCCACTTCTGTGGTTTCGTTTTTCTTTCATCTAAAGAATTTGTCGCCTTTCCATTACTTTTAATCAACTGGTCTCCTTTGATTCTAATGAGATTAAACACACTTCTACGACGTTCTGTTCAGCAAAACCACTTATCAATCCTTTGAAATGCCCTACATTTGAGCATTTCAACATCTACTAATGCCGTATGCAGTAAATGCAACCAATACAGCGCTAATTCGAATTTAATGTAAGAATTTAACCAAGTTTATATATTAAAGAAAACGGAAATTGCATTGAAAACTTTCACAAACTAGTGTAACTTATTCAGTTACGTGGTGTGACCAAAGAAGGAAAGGTCGCAGCTTGATTGATTGATTGTTTTGTTTAACGGCACCTCGACCCTTGGTGTGTCATTTAGTGCCGAATTCAGCCCACACGGTTGGATGCGGTCGGTCATATCGTGACTAATAGGTTTTATCTCTTACCCCGTCTATTCGTTATTCTGTATCGCCTTATTCAATGTCCTGAATCAAATGGTAATTTGAGCGAATTATTACAATTATAATAAAACGAATTGAACATTCGCTGAAAGGTCAAGCAAGATAAACAAAGCAAGGAGTCGCAAGGAGCCGAATCTGGACTGTAGCCGAACTGACAGAACCGCACGATGCGATGTTTTGCTAACAGACTATTTACGTGACATGAAGAAAGGGTATGGGCATTGTCATGGTTTTCATTGTGAATGCAACAGACACACAGTACACAATCTCATCCAATGGCGTCTCAGTGCCGACTGATTGATTGATTTGTTTAGCGGCATATCAACATATTGATGGGTCATTTAATGCCGAAATCAGTTTAAAATTCCGAAAGAGTTTTTTCCTGGTGATTTTGGTGAAAGGTTACTATTTTAAAAGAATCTTGCGACTTTGGTAAAAGGTTATGTTTTTAATAGAGTTTTGCGACTTTGGTGAAATAACAGTTAGCCCCTGTTTGCGGCAGTCTTACCTATTCTAGACCACAGCCGACAGGGCCCAACGTTATTAGTGACAGATAAAAAGAAAAGGGGGTGATGCGTATGTATATTAGTATGCTGATATGAAGGTTTCGTTCGGGTTTACAATAATCAGGTGACTCTCGGTGATGCTGCTGGACGGATATCGTTTGAATTTCGTTCTTTGTTCATGTGCCGTCGGAGGTTTTTTTAATATTTTAATAGAGTCTTGCGAAGGATTTTTGTTATAGTCTTGCGACTTGTGAAAGGTTACTTTTCCAAAGGTTATTTTTTTAAAACTAGGGTCTTGTGACTTTGGTGAAAGGTTATTTGTTTTTAAATAGAGTCCCTCTTTGGGAGGTCTTATCCTTCTGCAGGGCATGCAGTCGGCGTACTCTAGGCCCCAGCCGACAGGGCCGACTGAGTAACAGAGAGAGTCCATGTTTACGCACACGCAGTAATGTCCCCGCTGGTTAGTTGGCAGGTTAGATCAAAGCCGTTCTCTAGATATTCAAAATGGCTGGATACCTTCCGGACAGGCCTCGTACATAGTCTGCAAGACTAATTTGCTAAATATTGCTCCACGGCATGGCTTCCAACTAATTATTTACGAAGGTTGCCTTAGTCTGGCACAGGAAGTGGGGAGTCCTCCCAGAAAGAAATGAACTCAATACACTAGTCTGAGAGAATAGATTCCTTGTGCAAGTCAGCCATACAACGTTCCCCAGAAAGACATGAACTAGTCTGAGAAAATAGATTCCCTGCTATCGCGCTGTGCAACTCATCCATACGACGTTTGATATTAACAATGTAAAATCGTGAAAACTATATTACCAAATAAACATGTCTCCACATAATATTGGTTAGGTTAAGGTAAAGGAATATTGATTGAAACCAATATCTGAAGAAATATATATACACCAGATACACGGCTATACATACGCTCATGTATTTTGTACTCATCAGGTGATTCGGGTCTTAACATAAGACATCCTCACTCACAGGTGACTCAGTCGGGGATGATCAAGCACCGACTTGTGTCGCATTAGGTCACTCATCGCTCCTCTTCAACCAGAGCCTTCAACGAGAAGCACTCTCAGCAGACTCCAAGATCCCTCTGATATCTCTTCTTCCCTGCAGCCCACGTATGACCAGGAGTCTTAGGATTCGGTGAGGAGATTGGCCTGCGAAGCATCAGCAACCCACCTCAAAAGCTTCACAGGGGACCTTCCACCCCTTCCGCTGACACTCAGTCACCAGCTCCTCGTATTCTGCTCTTTTCCTTTCTTGCGCCTCCTCCATGCACTAACAACACTACCTGCTTGGTCGCCACAGACATCAGGACCATGCCTAACCTGAGTTTGGTAGCCACGATAGTGTCTGGGAACCTCAGTTGCCGACCCAGGTCGACCAAGCAGTTCCAGTCTCTAGCTGTTGTGAGCAGTCCAACCTGGGTCCTTGGCTGGGGCTTAGTCTTCTCCACTGCTCGAACAAAGGTGGCGGTGTATTTCGCTGGGTTCTTGTGCCTGCTGCGGCTGATACCGGTACAGATAGTGTCTGCCACTGCCCACAGAACCTGGCCATGGTGCCAACGATAACGCCCATTCCCCAAGACCTTTCGACAACAGTTGAGCATGTGTGCTCCAGGGATGCCGTTTTCTGGCAAAGAGGGCAAGTCTACTAGGCCCCAGTCATACAGGTTGGACGGACTCGGAAAGACATCATATACCGAATGGACAAAATAATTTGAATTTGGTTCTGCCTCCCAAAGATCTACCAATGTGGTCCTTCGGTAGGCTATACCCTGTTTACCCATGCCTACCATTTTGGTATATCGAGCCACCCCCACCTCTGTACGTACTTCCTCCTGGACCATCTTTCTCCTCTCTTTTCCTCGGGCCTTACTGTAGCAAAGTCTTGTGTTGTTCCTAGGAGACTGTGCCGCAACCTTGATTCAGCTCGCTCAACTGCCTCCGGCGAGCGCCATTTCCTTCCACTTTCAATACCCGCTGAGGAGACCTAGTGTCAGCGAAATCTCAGTAGAGCAGAACCTCTGGCTCTGGTAATCCTAAGCTTCAGAAGCCTGGGGGACATTTTAAAGACCGTGTACGCCTATATAGGCATTAGTTAGAACGAACACACACACACACACGCACACACTCGCGCGCGCACACACACACACAGACACGCAAACACCCACGTTAAGAATAACTGAAGGATGATACTACGAGAAAATATATGCCTCAAAAAAGTACAACCGGCCAAAAGTTCGATAGAGAACATCGATGTTCCAGACATAACAACAGACGAAGTAGTTTTTTGCCCTACGAAATATGAAAAGCGAATATATATATGTATATAATTTTGAAATCCTCGTGATTTTTATTTAGGCTCAGACAGCGACACTTTGTACTGGTAGGAGATACGTCAGCTACTGAGCTGGAGTACATCTGTACGCATGAGTAAATAATAACATTTTAATTAGTGTGTAGATGCAAACTGATATGCAAGATGAACGACATTTAATAAGCTTTCTTACGTATGTAATAATGCACACGCATTAAGTAAGGTTTCTTTACATATCTTGCCTTTAGTTGATTTGCGCTTCTGTGGGTTCCTTTTTCATTCATCTAAATAAATTGTTGCCTTTGCGTTATTCTTAATTACCTGATCTCCTCCGCTTCTAATGAGATTAAACACACTTCTAAGAACTTCTTATCAAGAAATTACCTAGATTCGAATATTTCAACAAATAATCATTTCTTATGTAGTACCTTATGTATGCATGTATTGATATATAAGACGCAAGACATTATTGTTTGGTCCATAATTATTTATATGTAGATAACTGTCATTTTAATAATCGTGTTATTTGTTATTTTCATGTAAGAATAGTGTGAAGTATGATTACATAGCTTGGTTTAATTCTACATGATATCTGTTGAGAGATGGAGCTTTAGAAATGTAGAATAATGCCGGTATTCCCTCTCGCCGATGAGAGACGTTTCGTTCCAGGGCTGCACGTTTGCGGGAGAAAATGTCTGTTCCTTATATTTCTGTTGATAACCTCGATGCCGGGCCGGTTCGCGGATCACTCGGGATATTGAATTCTGTTTCGGTTAAAATTCTAAACGAGTTGTTAAATTCTGTTCCTAGTTGCTTTACCGAGGGTGACCAACTAGGGTGATGATAGTAGTTCAAATCAGGTTTCTTCTGTTGAGCAACCAAGCCCCCTAGCTTGTTTACCCGTAGCCCCTAATAAAACCGACAGAGCTGATTGGTCGTACGCATTCCCTTTGTTTCCCTTAGTCGGCCGTTTGGCCTATTTTCTAGCCCTGGGAACATGATATGGCGTTTTAGGACACGTCCCAATACTATCCCCCAAAAGGTGCGAACACACGAACACACGGCATGGGTGTATTTCATTACAGAAACAACTGTCGAATTAAGATTGTACATATCTGTGTGGAATGGATGGTTGAGTGGGACGGGTTAAGGGACCAATAACACTTCTTGCCCAGGGGCCCAGATCACTGTTGTCCGCCCCTGCTAGTAAATGCCACTAATATATTGCTTCTTCGCCTATTTAAGAGTTTAACCAAGTCTGTACATGAAAGCAAACGGAAATTGCATTGGATACTTTCACAGGTTAGTGTAGCTGATTCAGTTACATGGTGTGACCAAAGGAGGAAACTTCGCGTCAGACGTCACTTCTGCCAAAATGGGAAGTGAAGACTCATATAAAAGCAAACCAGGCGCCCGGGGCACTGTAACCTGCACGGTTGGATAAGTTCGGTCAAATCATGACGAAGACGCTTTAGTTCTTACCCCCGTCCTCTCTTTCTTTCTGTTTCGTCTTATTCAATGTTCCGATTCGAATAGTACTCTGACCGACAAAAAGATAACCTCATTTTATGACACTGAACCGTAATTATTTTTAAAAAAAGAAAAGAAATTGGCGTTACGGTCAAGCACGTGTAGCTTGTTCGGTTAAGTGGCGTGACCAAAAGAGGATACATCATGGCAGACGTCACTTTCGGCAAAAGGAGAAGAGGAAACATACATAAAAATGTTTTTTCTTGCTCCCAGGGCACGATAACCCACACGGTTGGATGTAGTCGGTCATATCTTAACAGAGATTCTTAATTTCTTGTTTGTCCGCTTCATCTTCTCTCTTCACTCATTCATTATCGTGAATAAGCTGGCACTCACATCGATAAAAGATCACATTTTTATTACATCAAATCTTCATTGTAACAAGGACAATTACGAATTCACTTTAGGATCAATCACGTAAACGTACTTGCCAAATTGAAAGAGTTACTACCTGTGTCTGAGATCGGAGTTCGAGCCCAGATAAAGCCAATGATTTTAAAAGCAGATAGGATCTCCTTACTTGGAAGATTATCCTAATACACTTATACTTCTATTTGCCGTAAAGCCGTAGGTGATGTTAGTAAATACTAAGCCTGTGACACTAGTAAACTGCTTCGTGACAAAATAGTTACATATTCACCATCGTGCCAACGTTTAGTGACCTTTTTGGATGTCTGGCGCAACATTGCAAGGCAGTACAGTTTGGGCGTCGGGCTAGCACCTAGACCCCGTAAAACGCACACACTCGCTTCAAACAATGAGTGGGTGTCCTTGGTTCGTTCGAGAAATGGAGACGAAACCATTGGCTCATGTGTCGTGCGATACGGCAAGCTACTTTTTCAAGTCATAACAGAGGGTTAAACCGAAAGATAAGTTATTATTATTTGAAAGCATTTTTAATTTGTTTCTTCATTATGTTACGTTATGGACTTTGATGATCTCCCATATACGCAACAGACGTGTGTGTTGTACTGGTGTGTAAAGGTGATTTCCCCGGAACTGCGTTATGTGGCAGCATGTTACGTGGCCACTGTCATTGTTTACCAATTGTGAATTCCTATTTAACTTATTTTGAAGCCATTATTTTGAAATTCCAAATGTTGACCCGTCAATCATACAGCGATGGCGTGATAAGGCAGAATTCTTATTTCTATGCACTTAATTGACATTTTCTACACCGAGACACTCTTTCTATTTATCGGCCTATCTATCTATCCGTCTATTCTTCTGCATCTTCCTAGGGCACATATTGGTACAATTATACTTATCAGCGTAAAATATACTTGACTCACAAGTAAGATAAGATATAGTGTAGCTGTGTTGTATACCCCTTTACACTGTTCTGGCGCCATGGGTCGTCTCGTCTTGGTTTGCTCATTTGCGGGAGGCAAATCCTGAACTTAGGCAATCAAAAAGGATGACTCGAAAAACTTGCTTGTAAAATTATGAGACATATTTTTATTTCATAGCATACATTTTGTCGGCCGGAGAATGAAGAGTGGGAGTGAGATAAAAAGAACCGTCAGTCTGTCCCCAACAGAGACAGCGGTCTCGTGCCTTCCAGCCTGGCTTAGGAGATCTGCTTCTCTGTTGTCCTCTGAGTTTTCTGTTCGGGTCTTCTCTGGGTCCTGTCTCGGCTCTGAGCTTTATTAAATTTCGAACGCCCACGGTTTCCACATTCTGTTGTTTGGACACCCACGCATATACCTATTTCCTAAGGTGACCGGATTACTTTCATTTCCGCACAGGTGTTGGCCTCGAAATGACCTTTTCGTGGTAGTATATCATAATAGCTGAACTCTTCATAGTCTTAAGCCGAGATTAAATCTCAACCCCCCAAAACATCTAATTACTTTATTTGAATGTTTTTTTACCTTCATCTTAATTTCAGTTGTATTTATATCAGCTTTCAATTCGGGCCGTTGTTTCTACGGCAACGAATAATGCGGTCGGATAATAAAGAATAAGCCTTAGCTGAGAATCAAACTCATACCCCATTGTCAGATGCAGTCTAGTTTATGCCTAGCTGCTTTTACCAATCTGTCACTAAGACTTCATGGATTAGCAGAAGCTGATTACCACTTTTAAACTCACTTCTTACATTCGACATGTTATTGTTGTTTTCACATATGAAAACTAATAATCTTAATAAATCAATCTTTATTATTATTATTGGATGAAGTAATTGTAACGCATTATTTTAATTAATGTTATTCGTTGCCGTAGAAACAACGGCATGAATTGAAAGTTGTATATAAACACAACTGAAATTAAGATAAGGGTAAACACTTGTCAAATTTAATTAAAATAATGTGTTACAATTACTTCATCCAATAATAATAATAATACAGATCTAATTACTTGTTTATAAAGGAGTGGATTCGAAGGCATAGCCTTTCCTAGAAGGTTTTCAAAAATCATCCAATTTCCGCTGCGATGGACTAGCCTTGCGATCCTGCCAGTTTATATAGAAATGGGATCCAGCTCAGTAGCCGTCTTCCACAAAAGTTTTCTCTGCGAGTCGGCTTTTATAGACAGCTTGAAACAATGCAAAAGCTGGTCCTTTTCATATTCTAAACAGCCATATCCAAGTTCGCTAATTCATAACTTCATCCTGACCCGTGTAAACAGTCACGTACACCAGTTGTATGTTTGTCGTAACAACCCAGTCAAAGATAGACTGTTGTAACTAACCAGACCCATATTTAAATAGCGATACTAACGGTTTTTGCTATTGGTATTATAATTAATCTTGTTAATAAATTATGCCATCATTAATATAAACATAAACGCAATGATTTTCCTAAGTTCGTCCTCTTGAACGTTGCATTTCGGTAATTTAATCAACCGTGTGATGAACACTGGACTTCATTTTGTCTTTAAATTACAGATATTTAAACTTAAACGACTATGTTCTCTATTCTGTTCAAGCCGAATATTCTATCTGTCGGGTTTTCTTTAAATTGGGTGGCGCACAATTCACTTTCTATTTTCAAGCATGAATAACGTTTTTAATGAAATGGTAAAGACATTCTCCCTTTAGATATATTTATTTTGGACCTTGGAAATTATTTTGAACTATTTTTGGAATAGTCCCATTTTCAGCAGTCAAACATTATCCAGGCAGCATTCCATGACAGCTCGTAATGCATCTGGCTCCAGTGCTCTATTTCTTGTCGAATATTATTCTTCAGTTCCAGGAGTGTTTCGGGGCTTGTTCATTTCCCTTTCTTTAAAATAACCGCAATGGAAAAAAGGAATCGAAAGCGGTCAAATGTGGCGAACTTTGCGGCTAGTTAATTTCCGATCCACGTGAAATCTATTTGCGAAGCTGAAAATGGGCGGCATTTGTGGGATGTTATATTCCAGAATTAATTAAAAGAAATTTCCAAGTTCCAAAATTATTATATGTAAAGAGAAAATATCTTTACTTTGTTTATTATAAAAGTTCTTTTGAGTTTTAAAATGGAAAGTGACTTTTGCGCCTCGCTATAAAAGAGAAACAAAATATAGAAAGAATAATGAAACATTTAATATTATAAGAATTAGATCATAACTAAAATTGGATGTCAGGTTTTTCAGCTGCAATTGATATTTATTAAAGCAAGCCCCGTTTTGCAAACAGTTACGCCCATGCTGAACCCACAGAGGAAAACCCATTAGCAGTAGCTTGTTAAAAGCAAAGTTGCCTCCGGTGTTAGTCAAGACCAAAAATGAACAAATTCGCCTGGATAAAAATGCTGTAGGCATTTCTGAGGGAAAGTACTTCATGGTTTGTTTCTGTAAGATTTCTGTTGTATCACTAGTTGAAAAGGTCACTGTTTAGTAATAACTAATAAAAATACAAAATGGCCACCAACACTGTTTTAATTAATTTATTAAATTTAAACAAAGCAATAAATAATAAAAAGTGGTTAGTACAGTTTAAATATTAAGCTAATTAAAACAAAACTGTGCATGCATGGGTTATTCAAGCATGTAAATGAAGGAAATCCAGCATGACCCTGAAAGCATGACCCAAACGGACTGTATTCAATAAAGCAAAAAAACAAAACAAGCTACACTATTTCCAAACTTCCAAAATAAACTATCAATAATATGACTTTCAAAACAGAAAACATTCCACAATCTACTGTTTCATGCAAGTATCACTGGACATTGTGCACTTACAAGATGCAGTACACGGCTTAGGCTTGCAGTCACATCGGGTTGTCATTCATCCAACAGTCCAGGCACAGGTGATTAACCCCTCACAAGCGTCTGGAACTGGAGGCAGTGACATGAGTTGAGGAACAAGCGAATTCTCTTCCATCCCATAGTTTCAGGGGGTCGCAAAACGACACGGCACATGAGGCAATGATGTTTGTCTCTATTTCTCGAAAGATCCATTGATACCCAATCATTATCTTTTAGCAATTGTGGTTTTCTTACGGGGCTAGGGACAGCCTTTAAAGACTAAAGGACTCCTACTGTCCTGCTATTTATCCATGTGGGTAGACATGGATTCATGCCTATCAAGACCATTAGTGCAAAGTGAACGCAAAGTGTCCAAGCCATAGTTTGAACCCGGTTCGCCGATTCAATTCTCCGTGACATTAACTGTTAGGCCACCCACACCACTTGTTAGAAAAGGTTAATAAACATTGCTTTAGGTTAGGTAGACTAGATATTCAGAGATGTCGATTTTGATTCTTGTTATGCTAAGACGAATGTGGCATATGCTCAAATTCTAGCGTAATCACTGACGAACTAACTATATAACTTGCTTGATAGTTGTTGTTTTTTTGTTAACCATTATCCTGAAGCGAGTTTCCCATCGTGGAGAAAATAGTTTTTACTTGCTTTGTAATACGTCAAGCCAACGATTTTTCTCATATTGGACAAAATGCCAAGACGAAAAACACTGGCCTCGGCTGATCGATGAAATGCTTTGAAAAACAACCTTTTTTATTTAAATGCCTAAAAATAAGTCAGAATCGCAACTGAATGTCGCGGCGCATAAACAAAACTAAAATCAATGCCGTCCGTTGCGTATCGATACGATGTCACATTATCAGCTTCTTGCCCCGCATTCAATTCAGTTGATTATGCGATCTACTTAGATAATGAACAATGTGATTTTCTTGGTTCTCTGTCCGTAAACATGAACTCTTCCACTTAGAGGTGAGCATTTCACTGATAGAAATATCTCCCACACAGTATTTTAAATAATGGACCTTTCCATTGACGATAAGTAATTTTTCACTTAGTTTTTCATTTTTATAATTTATTTAACCAGGCGTTTCAGTGCCAAACGTGACGTGGGTTCGAGTCTATTCTATATTTCCGATCGATGCTGTTTACTCGCCGCCGTAGATCGACCACCCGCGTAACGTTGTGATAAAACAAGAAAAAGAACAGACTCTGTTCAAAACCTGCGACGTTTACACAATTTCTGATAGCATTTGGGCAACAATTGTTTCTGTGATAAGACTATTTGTTTACAATTGATATATAAAGAAATAATAATGTAAAGCTGTTAAGATATTTTAAAAGAAAGACTCTCTGAAAATGTCCGCTGGCTAATATGAGATGTTAACAAATATGTTTTAGCTTCTTACATTTCTAACGCTTTTTTCTTAGAAGTCGCATTTTCTTTCGTGAATTGATTTTAAAAAAGAATAATTATATGACGTAGTGTGACTTAAACATAAATATATTCCACTTTCTTCGTCCATTCTCTCTATCTGTTGGATATTTAGGCAGCCGTTGGCGGAGGTCACAAATTTATAAACAGGATATCGGCCAAGACCCGGGGACCGGAAGACACACCAGGCGTGGAAAAATCTTAAATAGAATATTGACTAAAACCCTGAGATGCAGAGGCCAGGGATCGGAAGACACACCAGCTGCGGAAAGGTCATACACAGGATGTTGACTAAAACCGTGAGTTGCAGAGGGCGGGCTGGAAAATCAGCATGGGCCTTCGAACCTGATATAATCCACACATAACGCCCTCGGAGAGTGGAGAGATCCCATACGCTTGGGACGAAGACAGGACCAATTTCCCGGTTGTCAAGGGACCCGTATGCCCTGCCTTCTAAGAAAGGTCTGTTGGCTCTCATTATCTCTCTCCCACACTTCATTCTCCCCCACTGAACGATGTGTCTGATGTAATAACAAATATATCCTCATATGTTTATAAAACAAGTCTTGCCTTTTCTCCAAGTTCAGGATGACCAAGAGGGCTATACAAAATATCCTTCCTTTCTTATGGACGCTATGAACCGATTCAAATATTGTCTGAACGAAAACTTTGTTGCCATTCAGAGAACCGCCGAATTTCGTTGCAGTTAAACATAATAAACAACATAACAAGATGAAGGAAAATAGTAGTCAAAAATGAATAATGATAGTTCAGTAGTAGTAGAAATTTGAATACGTCCGTGAAATCTTTCATGGGAATTAACCAGTAAGAATATAAATGAGGGTTTACAAAGGATAACGCAAAGAAACGCTTTCAAATTAGAGACGTTTTACGGGAGAAGACGTATGTATTCACCCTAATAGCTTTCATTACAATCACTATAACGAGCTTTTACAGTCTGTTATTGGACATAGGCCTTCCCCAAGGCTGTTGTTTCAAGTGTAAGACATTGTGGAGTGTTGGTCTTTCCCAGCCATACAGATCTATTACGTGTTGGCAGGATTGGAGTGATTTTAGTCTGACAACCCAGTCTTGGCCTCATCGAAAACTTAGAACGCATTCGGTACAGTTCTGGACTTCTTCACGGCACGTAAGCTTTTGTTTATTACGCCCGTTGAGAAACCCGTCGTTTTCCTACATTGTCAGACGCGATTGTCTCCAAATGAAAATAATCACATCTGTTAAAAACCGTTGTTTTCTTAGAGATTGGAAACTCTACTTAAAAATCAATACACCTTATGTTTAAATCTAGGTAAATTCTGAATTAAAATATATAAGAAACATCGTATCGAAATTGGAAAATACAGAAGATGTCACTTATTGGAATCATAGATAATGTTGTTAAACAGTTATTGTTATTAAAGTCTGTCGGTCCCAAACACTTTATTTAGAGTGATCACAATAGGTGGCTCCCTATGACAGGGTGACATTACGTTTAGGCCGGCTATTTGAGGGAAATATTCAGATGTGTCTTAGACAAGGTTTGGCTGGTGCATTCGTAGCGGTAGAGATGATTTTTATAGTATTTGACTTTGAACTGTTTTCTTTGTAAAATCTGTTGTCTGCTTGCCTAGATACCATATTTGATTGGAAAGAACAAGAAAGTCGAAAAAAAGAAGAAAATTACAATCGCCTCCCCATGTTCCAAATTCCAACTAGCATCCTAGTAAGTGGTGGATGGGTACCTAAACAAATGATAAAC
>VCCN01001611.1:11188551-11203032 GCA_006491835.1 Architeuthis dux
GTTTTTATGTTTTTATCTGTGTTTGTCGGCTCATTAATCTTAGTGTTCTGACTAGTTTATCCGGGTAATGTTTTTTTAAACATCTTATCTCTTTTATGGTTTTCCCTTAGTCTCCGGTCAGAAATCTTTATCTCATATTCTATCCGGCTTAGGCCCTTTATCGTATTATTAGGCTTTGTTTGCATATTGCAGTGATAAGTCTTTCCGATGCCGACATCTGATGCATATTTCCAATCTTGAATTAAGCAGAATAGTCCTGTCCTTAAATGTTAAAATGTGCAGCTTTTCTTCCAAGCACAGATTACACCTGGAATTTAAGATGTTACATGTATTTGCCTAGTTTACTAAGTTCCAAATGACTATTGGTGTTTTTAGTTTTTCTTTCAACGGCCAGTAATAGATGGACAGCGTGCGTGATTAAGTTGATAATCCTTCTTTTATGGAAGGCGCATACAACCGAAAACATATTTTTC
Organism: Architeuthis dux; assembly: GCA_006491835.1. Taxonomy (NCBI): domain Eukaryota; kingdom Metazoa; phylum Mollusca; class Cephalopoda; order Oegopsida; family Architeuthidae; genus Architeuthis; species Architeuthis dux. Next base: position 11,189,025 of record VCCN01001611.1, read on the forward strand.
TGTAAACTGAATAGTTCTATCTGAACTACTGGATTATTAACTCATAAGAACCCAGACCCATTTCTACTTGAAGGGACATTATGTGGGATTCCGGGTAGGCAAATTGACACACAGTCACGTGGCTGCACCAGGATGCTCATTATATGTCACTTCACGTTAAGTATGCAATGCGGGTCGGGGATAAGGAATTAATCTGACTGAATTACTATATCATGGACCTTGATTCTCTTGTAATTTGCTTTTAAAGGTGTTGGACAGTAAACAAGGCTTATTCTTAATTTTCGATCGGTGCTACTTGCATAGCCATCGTGGAATCTGGGAGTTCTGATAAAAACGCTACAGAAATAAGATGGAAAACAAAAGAAGACACAATATATACCTGTAAACGTCGTGGCTTTGTAACGTGTAACGTGGCTTTGTAACGCTGATTTTGGTCACACTAAATATTTGTTCATATCTAAGTGTGTAGACCAGCTACAACTTTGATATCTTTCACACCTAGCCCTAACATATGTCTGAAGATGATGGTTTAAAACAAAACGAAGATTCGCGTACTTAAAACAGATTTTAGTCTCTTTTCTAAATCTGTGTACATGAAGTGGAAGGTCAATAATGTAGGGGATCGGTTTTCTATTGATGTGAATTAATAAACTGACCCCGCATGATTAATACATCCATATCAATTGCTTCAGTAACACGTCTGTAGACCAGATACATATTTCATATTCTGTATACAAAGCCCAACATTACATCTGAATAAAATGGTACGAAAAAGAATTATGTTGGCCTTTTTAAAATTAACGCGACCAAATCATCAACCAGGACTTCTTCAAAACGCCATAACTCATTTCAACCAAACAATTCATTACGTACTGACCGTCCCCATCAATTCAGAACAGTGGAGTTAAGTGATTGGCATATATTTAAATTCTAGCACCTATAATTAATTTTAAAATGAATACATATATATTATAAAACATGTATTTAAAATAGTTTATCCTACTTAAAGCAGGTGTTAGTATCCTTTAAGCGGATACCTTAATGTGGGTCAGTATGAGGGGGGATTAGTTTTCTATTGTTACCAAGTAAAGATTGAAACCTCCAATGATTAATGAATTATTCATATCTATATCTATAAACGGTTTGTGACTTTGCAATGCTCATAACATGACACTGTTTTTGATTATGTCTGCTGAGAAAGGAATCTCTGTAATTAAAAATCTTCCCAAAATGAATTAAGATTTATTTAATTCGGGTTTGATAAAAATCATTAAATTTTGATTAACTGGATTTTGAAAAAGAATATTTCTTTCTTTTTACTAGAAATATAATGAAAAATACATGTGCTTTTAACGTGTGTATGTTACCTATAAATCAATTCCATTGTAAAGTGAGTGTTGAGTCAATTTTCCTTCCCCATAATTGCTGAAACCCCACGGCATTACCTGCTTCTATAGGACAGCTAAATATGGATGACCAAAAAAGGAGAAAACCTTCTATTATCCATAATGTATAAGTTTATTCCCAGTATTAAAAAACCGCCATGTGACGGGTAATATTCTAGTTAATAATAATTTACAAGGCTTCATCGGAAATTCGATCGATATGATGAATAATTCCTTTTTCCTTTTTAAATCATTAAAAAGAATAATTTTATATCTTTCAGTATTCTAATACATGGGCCAAAACTTTCTTGGCTATTACTTTCATTTCAACTAACTTTAAAAGAAGATGAATGGAGAAGTAGGATCTTATAGTACATAAATTAAATTGCGATAAAAAGCAACAGAAATAAGAAATGAAATAAATACATGACATAAATTAATAATTGAATTATTCAATTGTGAAGTGCATGATTGTGAACGAATACGCGGCGTACATTATTTATAAATTCATATACACACATTTTCAAAAGAATAGTATCCATCCATTACCGAAGATCTCTGTATTCTGGTTGAGAAATCCCGCTAAATGAAGATTAAATTTGATTTTCACACACAAAAAGAGAGAAATGAGAAAGAATAACAGAAAAATCAAAAACAATTCTATAATGAATAATTCAGTATGAAAAATGTATTTACTTTATTTTTCATTTAATTTACACTTGATTTATTTTCCAATTCCAACTGATTTCACCGAAGCGTTAAATCGAGCGAACACAATCCATTTTTCACGGATCTGCAATGAAGGGGAGATAATTAGTAGGTGACAGACGTAACAATTCTGATCGCATGGCTGCCACAGTAGCGAAAAACGAATGTCAACCAATTCATTAATTAAAATTCAAAGAACTTTTTACAAAAATGCTTTTACCGAAGATGTGGCTTTTTCGTTTGTCTCAACCAAATTCCCATAATTTTAAAGTACAGAAGTCTAAAAAAGAAAATGAAAGAAGTTGTTTTTCTCGCCGACTGAAAACACTATTCGTAATGTTAATTTAGGTTCGGATTTTAACGGCCATTTGATCTTTGAGAAACAAAAGCATTTCAATCTTTCTGCCGAGTGACGGTCTTGTATATATTTTTAGTTGTGTTGGAAATCAGTCTAGTGTCAGATTGTTACAGGTTTGCACGAGGAAGAGGATAATGCTGTAAAACGTTTGAAATTTCTTGTATATGGCATAGAATGTTGGGTGTTTTTTGCTAGTTCCCACCAGATCAAACATTTTATAATCGGTGTGTATTGCGTTAGTTAATCGTGGGTTAGGGTTTAACCCATAAGAACCCACTGTGACACCAGTGTCACATACAATTTAATTGATCTGCACAGTCTCTTATATAATATTATATTTTATCCTTGGTTTTAACTCATGAAGTGTACTAAGTGACATCTAATGAACACCCTCGTGCAGACACGTAACTGTGGGCAATTTACCTACCCAGAATTCCACATAATATTCCTTCAAATAGAAATGCGTCTGGGATCTTATGGGTTAGGGTTAGGGCTTTTATTTTTGCGCCTTACAAAAAGGTCCTAGAATTTTGACGGCTACCTGTCTAGTTCAAAGCATATTTCAGGAAATAATTATATCTTATATTGTACTATCATACTACAACCTACCATACATTTTGCTTTTGTGGTCTTGCTATAATGAGGCAAGAGTTATACCATTGCCATTGTACCAGCATTGAACAGTTGATGAGGGGTCATTGATCCGTCAAAACAAATGGCTGATATAAACGTGTTTTCCCTAGATCTGTGGCTACTGTGATACCATATAAAATAGGATTAGCAAACCAGTGATAGCAATTTCCACAGAGATCGCTGGAAGAAGATTCTACTGGAATTTCCTAGCCGGTAAGTTGCTGAGCTTCAACAGCTGAAGCCACTGCACAACATTCCATAACAAAGTGGTGTATAATGTGCCTCCGTTGATCGATATAACAGATACATATGTTTGGAACATGAGGCTGAGATATTCTCCTATCCCTTTCCACCGTGCTCGGAATACAAACGAACACAAACTATTTCTTATGAATAATGTTCAATTCAGATTTGGATGTTTAAAAAGTTGACTTAGACATGCGTATATACGACACATATGCGTTTAAGTGAATTTAGAATTAGAATTTGTATTTGTCCTCACCTGGGCAACATGTGGACCTATTTGAAAAAAAAACATGTGGATTAGGAATTTAGTGTCGAGCTCTGCTTGGATAGTTGTGAGGTTGAATCACCAAATGTTAGTCCAATCCAGGAACGATACGAAGTGAATCATTAGACAGAGCCTGTTAGCGGTGATAGAAAGTTGAGAGTTGAAAGATAACAGATTTGGATGCAAGACTAAAGGATGTTGCGCCCCCCCCCCTCCAGCAGTCGTGTAGAGACACATTTGCTTACAGACTTTAAAAGGTGGACGTTTCTTTTCTTCTTTGAATTACGCTACGCTTGTTTTTGTATGTACATATAAGTCCTTCTCCTCGAAGTGTACGTTACGTCGGTTTTTGTTCAATATTACTATGTGTTTCCTTTGTTCTACCCAGCCCACACGCACTTCCAAATACACATCAGAGTATTAATCACCGCTACCCACAACACTGGTTTATTGTTGGGTTTACGTTATTCATGTGTTCTAACATTTATATGTATCTATGTATCTATCTAGGTTATCCAGACATCGCCCAGCCCTAACCATTCATAGTAGAAACTTGGAATTTTGCACACACACTGCCCACAATGTGTAGGGAAAATGCTTATTTTTGTTTTTGGGAAATCCCCCCCCAATAGGTTTTTAGAGTGGTGTTCAATATGCAATGTAAGTTTATACTAAATTGGTCACCTGCTTGTTTTTTGAAAATTCAGACTTTTTCAGTGATCACACCCCTACAAAAGTCGAAAGAAGCAACCTATTCATTGATCACCCCATTTTCAAACTTTTTAATTGATCACCCCCAGCATATATGGGTGGCGGTAATTCATAATTCCCTTGGAATTCTAGTTTGATTTTGTCTTCTGTTTGTTGGGTCTTTATTGACTTGGCCATCTCGAAAACAATCGACAATACATCATGTACAGATAGTGGAAGTAGAAGGACTACACGAAAGTACTGTTCAACTTGTTTTTGAAAATAAACTGACATGCTGTCTTACTCTCAAAATATAAACACGAATATGTAGGATGCACATTTAACATGCAATGGAATAAAGGTGTATGACACGGATCTAACATAATACTCAATATATTTATTACAGAATGCATGTTATCACTATGTTAGTTCTAATCAATATAGAGAAGAAGAATGCCTTTGAAAGTCCGGTTGACTACTTTCTTAATAGAATAAAAAGGTCATTCGTTTGTTGAAGATGTTACCGTGTGTGTAAGAAAGAGAATGTATATGCTGGTGACAGAACTAAGATTGGAAGAAAATTAAAATGCGGCCGTCTTCTTATAGGAAGAGGTACATGGACATGTTGGCTTTTCAGTGTGGTTCTTGTCAACTTCCTAAGGGTAAATATGGATAGACAAGGTACACGTTTTTTCTAGACATTTAGTCTGCAATGCGTATCGAATTACAATTCAATTGATATATTTGCATGTCCTGTAACTCGGTTATCTGCAAGGCACTTGTGGACAGATGACTTGGTTCAGGAAAATCTAAACCTGAGTGTTCCGTGGAAAATATGTGTGTCAATGATTTCACATAGTGATAGGTGTGTGTGTGTGTGTGTGAGTGGAACATACTTATATGTGATATGTATCCGTTACACTGTCTTACTCTCAAGATATAAAGTAGAAAATAAACTGTAGTTTCTTTGAATAAACTGTTTTGCACTTCAAAATAAAAATAAACACATTGCTACTGGAACCAGTCTGCAAACCATGCTGCACATTTAAGAACATATCGTAGCTGTAGAGACAATCGTTTAATATCGAGAATGCAAAAAGATTTCAAGCTGAACTTTTCCCACTGTTCTCTCTCTAGCGGAAGATATATCTAATGCATTTACAAAAAAAGAACCTCCACTATCACACTTAACTCTCAGTGTTTACGTATTTCCGATATTCAGTCACGAAAAATTGATTTCCTGTTTCCGACACTCTTTCCCATATGAATATTGATAAAGTTCCGAAAATTTCTTTAATGGAATGCATTGGAACTCTGAAAAGTGAATGCATGAAGTTGTTTTTTATATTTAAAAAAATGCAAAACGTACTTATTTACCTCAACCAACTAAGTTGAAAGTGGTATATGAATTCACTCGTGTCTGCCTATGCGTCTGTCTTGTTTTCCACACAATATCACCAAAAGTTCTCAATGAATTCCAATGAAACTTTGTGGAAGGGACCAAGGGAATTTCACTCCCGTACATTAGTTATATACCCACTCCATACAATATCACCAAAGGTTCTCAATGCATTTCAATCGAATTTTGTGGAAGGGTGGGGATTGTGCTCCGGAAGATGCGATTAAATTTAGCGGCGGACCAAGGAAATCTTCCTCCCCTACATTAGTTATATATCCACTTCACACAATATCACCAAAGGTTCACAATGGATTTCAATGACATTTTGTGGAACGGCGAGCATTGTGCTCCGGAAGAAGTGATTCAATTCTGGGGCGGACTAAGGAAGTTTTCCCCCGTTACATTAGTTATATATCAACACCACACAATATCACCAAAGGTTCTCAATGAATGTTAATGACATTTTGTGGAAGGGTGGGCATTGTGCTCCGGAAGAAGCAATTACGGACCAAAGAAATTTTACTCACTTACATTAGTTATATACCCACTCCACACAATATCACCAAAAGTTCTCAATGAATTTCAATGAAACGTTGTGTAAGAGTGAGCATTGTACTCTGGAATAACCATTACGGACCAAGGAAATCCTCCTCCCATACATTAGTTATATATCCACTCCACACAATATGACCAAAGGTTCTCAATGAATTTCAATGACATATTGTGGAAGGGTCAGCATTGTGCTCCGGAAGAAGCGAATAGATTTTGGGGCGGACCAAGGACATTTTCCTCCGCTACATTGGTTATATATCCACTCCACACAATATCACCAAAAGTTCTCAATGAATTTCAATGGTATTTCTTGGAAGAATGGGCATTTGGCTACAGAAGAAGGGATTGAATGTTCAGGTGGTAAATGTCTATAGTGCTCTCCTCTGCCAGCCAGTAATTGTCTATAGTGATCTCCTCTGCACCGTAGCTATGTGTCCACAGAACATCCCCAAAAGTTCTCAATGAAATCCAATGACAATTTGTCGAAGGATAGGCCATTGACTAAGAAATAATTGACTACATTTCTGCAGTGGATCCCATAATGTTTTACAGTTACCTCCCCTGCATCATACCTATTTGCGGACTGATTGTCTGTCAATCCTTAGTGACAATGTGGTTGGCAGAGGTATGCTTTCTCTGAGTGTTTTCTAGTATTTTTAGTTGTAATTCTATGAGAATTACAATTTTGAAAGTAAAATCTATTCACACTGAATCATAAACACCAATAACATATACTTTATCTGGAAACACGTTGGCTGGATAATGGAAGAGATAGCATGCTTCAAGTGGGCCTCCCGGAGGGAGATGTTCAGATCATGAGCTGACCCCTTTGGTATTAATCACCGTGTTTCTGGATGTCCAGATTGTCTCAGAATTCTCTTGGGAAAATTTAGCTAAAATTCAAAAGTTATATAGCGGTTTTGATTGGCCCGTTTCGACCCGTGGAGGGATTTGGGGTCGCCAAAATAAGTGTGTCAGTCTTCAGAGGATTAAATTTCACAATTTCGCCTGGCTGGTTAAGCCGGCTATGGAGAGACAAAGGAGGAATGAAGGTTAAGTAGACAAAGGAAATAGATATAATGAATCATGGGAACTGTGGTTTCGCAGTTGTTTTGGACATTCGATCTTTCTTTCCTTTTGTAAATATATCTTATAGGATCTATTGTATGCATTTATGGAAGATTCAAATAGGAACGTCTTGAAAGTCCGTTCAGCGTCTTTATCGTTAGGGAAAAGTACCCCCGACATTTATTTGGAACCTAGTATGAATAAAAAGGGCCCTTCTTCGTTTACACAACGCCTGTCTCGATTGATTTATTTTACAAGCGCATGCAGAATGCAATTATGAGTATATCCACATTGGGTCAGGATTGTCGGAACAGGCGGTGCAGCAAAGAAAAGGGTATGCTCTCCAATACCCCCTCTCTCTCCCTCTCTCTCTCTCTATCTCTCTCAGATGTCCGTCCGAACTTTCGATTTATTTTTCCTATCTTTGATATGCGTCATTTGTGTCTAATTAGGTTGTCGCCTGAAATACAACGGCTTTTTAAAAGCTGCATGCTTAAGATGCAGCGACAATGCAACACATGCTACTCCCGCCTTAGGAGTTAGAGAAGAGTCTATGCCTGTTTTGAATAACATAATTGTAAACCCTTGCTTAATTAGACCTCCAGCATTGATCACAATCACCTTAAACCACTAAGCAGGCAGCACAAATACATTTTCAATTGTACCACTCACACACATACGCACATACTAACTCGCACAGGCACATACACTCACACACACACGCATTATATATGAGGGTGAATCAATAATCCCGTATCCTAACACGTTGTTATTAGCTGAATGTTGATCTGAAATTGCTATGTTTAATGTGATTAATATTCAGCACTGAATTAAGTGTATTAACAAGGAAACAGGTTATGGTGGAGAATAAATATTCGTTGTGTAAAATAAGTGATATTTCCATCCTTAAGCTACGGGCCTATTGATTGACCTACGTATTTATTCATCCAAGCTACTACATATCTGGATATGTACCTCATACATTTGGTTCTCTTCGATGATACCTTTTTATATATGGAGAAACATGTCTCTCTATATCAGCGGTCGCCAAAACGATCGATAGGACCATCCGAGGTGTCTATAAATGCCTGGGAGTCAAAAGGGGTCGATAAACACCGCAGGAGTCTATTGAACTGTTGGGTAAACAATACATGTGATATATTGAGTAATTATATTGATATATACTTATATATTAATGGATTTGGTAGGTTTTAGGATGATTTGGTACGTTTTAAGAGGTGGTGTTGGTACGTTTCATAAATTGCTGTGAACAAGGTTTCCATGAAGAGGTCGATGGTATAAAGAGTTTGACGACCGCTACTCTATATTGTTGTATATGCACAGCGCTTCCGGTTTGTATGGGTCTTGTCTATCCATGTTTGCCCGTTCGTTCGATGGATATAAGGGAATAAAATAGTAATATGAGAATAAAACAAGGGAAAATAAAATAATTTAAAACAGGCAGGCACTCCCCAGTTGGAAGCATCAACATCCCCGTGAAAAGAAAGTTTATGTGTTCCTTCCTGTAGACCTCTTGTGAAGCATGGGACAGTAACCACTCTGTAGTGGTATGGAAAAGAGTCGCTGTCTCAAGATATCAGCAGGTTTTCCTTACGTTGGGGACCTCCTGCCATCGATTGATATGTTGATTGATTGATTGATTGATTGATTTGTTTAGTGGCATATCAACCCTTGATGGGTCATTTAATGCCGAAATCAGTTTAAAATCCCCCAAATAGTGTCTTGTGACTTTGGTAAACGGTTACTTTTTGTTTTTTTAATTAGAGTCTTGCGACTTTGGTAAACGGTTATTTCTTTTTTTTTAATTTGAGTCTTGCGAATTTGGTCAAAGGTTATTTTTTTTAAAACTAATGTCTTGCGACTTTGGTGAAAGATTCTTTTTTTTTAATTTGAGTCTTGCGACTCTGGTAAATGGTTATTTTTTTTTAAATCAGAGTCTTGCGTGTTTGGTCAAAGGTTGTTGTTTTTTTTAATTAGAGTCATGCGAATTTGTTGAACGGTTATTTTTATAAAATAGAGTCTTGCGCTTTTGGTGGCGCCTGTGTGGTTGGGGGGGGTCTTAACCCTCTGCAGGGGATGCAGTCGGCATATTCTAGGCCCCAGCTGATAGTGCCGGATTGATATGTTATGTTTATTTCCCTGCAGAGTGGTGGCCATTCTAAAAGATTTTGAATAATTTGCAGTTAGGATGTATCCGCAGTTCGGAATTTGGGGGAATTCAGGATTCTTTTTTTATGTTGGTCTGTCGGAAACTAATTCGTATTCTTGGAATGCGACTTTGGTAAACGTTTATTAGAAACCGTCAGCCAAAACTGTCACTAAAACCGTCAACATATGGTTTCTTCAGTTTTTAAGTTGGTCTGTCTGGCCGGTTATGTATGTATCAGGCGTACAGTCAGCATCAATGGAACTGGAGGGCTTTACATTTAAATATTTACTCCTTATTATGTCTAAAACATGTCTTTTTAAAATTCCTGCAATGAATAGGTTTTTAGTAGGGGGGGGTCAATTTACAATGAAAGTTTATACTAAATTGGTCCCTTAGTTTGTGTCCTGCAGCGTTGACGCTTGTTTTTTTTGTAAAAATCAGCCGTTTTTTTAGTGACCACCGCCAACAAAAGGCGAGAAAAGTAACTTAGTCATTGAATCACACTTATTACCAATTTCTTTTAAATGATCACCCCCAACACGTTATGCTACCAAAAGACGTTGGTCACGTGGTGGTTTCTATTGAGTAACTAACCAGACATGTCCGTTCTAGCTTTTAAATCTTCCAAACCTAACTAACCAGATCTTCTTTTAATAAAATCTCCTCTGTTCTTACTCTAGGGAAAAAAATATCATTATAATAAATATATATATAGTGACAAACGTAAGCTTAGTTTGTTGTTTCGTTCTTTGATTCTTTATTCTTTTATTTACTTACACCTTGTACGTGTTAGGGAGCCATATAGGTAAAAGAACAACTCACAAAACATAGGTATAAAGAAAAATGCAAGATCTACTTCCAATGTCACATAACCGGAACCTGAACAGTCAGCAATGTTTTATTCTCAAACCAGATAATAAAAAGTGCTCCTTTCAGAAAAAGAAACTCAAGTAAATAGCTGTGTAAAGAGAAGATATTTATTCACATATTTAAAGGAACATATGTACAGCTTCAGAAATATTTTCTAACGTCTACGAAATAGAAAGTGTATGGTCGCAAAAACAAACACCAAAAAGAGGAATAAGTATTTTTGTTATCTCGCAGTTCTTGACGCTTAGCACTACACACTGGAGTATGTATGTATGTATGTATGTATGTTTGTTTGTTTGTTTGTTTGTTTGGTAGAAGGACACTCCTGCCAAACCTACGACCTATGGGCCCTGCTCCCATCCGCGCCATTGCGGTGGCCCATAAGATGCAAACACTCGGTTTAAAGGGTGGGGTCGACCCTGGGCAAGTCGCACTTCACCTTAAAACTACACTGCTCAGACTGGAGGTTTACTCCGCACGTTGGTCCCGCCATCATTGGACCAAACGCTGTGGAGGGCCATCCCCAAAACCTTCGCTGTCAAAATGTATGTTCTGCTTACGGTACCTGTTATTTCAAAATGGTCACCCATCTAAGTACGGAGCAGGGTCGACGTTGCTTAACTTCGGCGATCTTACGGTGTATTCTACGTGATTTGGCCGTAACTCCTTATGTTACGTAATCGTCAGTGGGAACCCTAATTAGTTCTAATTAAAGCCCGCAGTTTTAATGTTTGATTATGGTTGGAACCAGACAAAACAAGGAAATCTTCCCACGGTCCGAGAAAAAAGCCATATATTCACCAAACTGGATTAAGTGTCAAAGGTCGCCGATTGGCGTCAACAATTTCAAATAAGAATCTTAGCTAAGCAAAGGTTGCTGCAACTGAGACTTGCACACCGAATATGCATGATGTGCAAACCATTGTGCTACACTTAACTTTGGGGAGAGGTTCTCCAATATAAATCCTTGTGCTGAGTGCTTAGCGAAGAGGCAGTGCTATTTTAAAAGTATTTGGTATGACTCGGCGGTGTCCTGACCCACGCCATATCGAACAGGAGGTGAGCACTCTACCACTGGGCCACGGGGATCGGTACTACACACTTTATAGGATAAACAATCCCCCGGCCTAAAAACTAGTGATTACATGGATTTAGCATTGAATCTTATTTTTTTATTTCGTTATCTACTTTCTTCTATGTCTGCTGAACATCGATTCGCGACTTCTATTTTATTCCGACAATGAATAATGCTAATTTGAATCTTGTTGCTTTCTGTGTTTCCTCCAGAGACAAAACGACCACAGTTGTCGCATATACTGTTTGGCGTATTTCAGCAAATATTCTACATTTTCTGTGGCATTTGCATGTATTTGGACTTGGACTTTTCCTTCTTCTATTATTTTCCTCTCGATCGTACGGACAGGGACAAAAACATACAATCCGCAAACTTTGCGCATATACAATGTTATAGAGGTAGCATAGCCACATTTGCAGTATGCATATGTGCAGGCTCGAATGAAAAGTCCGTTGTGTTCCGAACGGCCAGCCGAGAACAGAGAACAGTAGAAACAATTGTGCAACACAATGTCAATTGAAGAGGATCAAGCGGCAACAAATCTTCCATATTCTAACAGAGACATAAATGTCTCTCAATATATATCAAACTTGAAAAATACGGGTCTGGTTAGTCACTCAATAGAAACCGTCATATGACCAATGTCTTTTGGCAGCATGTCGTATTGGGTGATCAATGAATTTTGTTGGACAGTGATCACTGTAAAAGTCCGAATTTTCAACAAGAGACACAAGTGGACACAAATTAATGGATCAATTTAGCATAAATCTACATTGTAAATTGAACACCCATTTAAAACCTTGTTTGGGTGGAATTTTAAAAAAAAATAACGAAAATGTAGAACGTTGTAGGTTACGTCCCGGGGGAACTGGCCATAGTGGTCCAGGAGGTCAACTTTATGTGGTTGATCGAAAAAAGTAGGTTGTATTGAGTGTGTGTGTTTGGGGGAAGGCGCAAGGGAGATGTGGGTTGGATTTCAAAGGAGAGTCGGTCGAGAACTAAGGGATGTGATATTATCATATTAGCTGCTTGGTTTCTGTTAAAATTAAGTGTGTTTTGATTAATGTGATTGTTGATATTTATTTTTGAGTTTCGTTGGTATTAAAATGTATTTTAAATGTTGTTAATATTATATTTGGTTTAGTGGATATACCAAATATTTGGTTTAGTTGATATACCAAATAGGTTATACTTAGTATGGAATTTGTATGTATGCTATTGATATTAAGTTATTTATAACTTTTGTAGATGTAGGTTATTGTTTCAAAGTAAAGGCGCTCTGAAAGTGAGGACATGTTTTATCATAAGGATAGCCAAATAATTTGTTTATATTAAAAGTGTGTTAACTTTAGTGAAGGTGGACATTTATATACGAGTCTAGTTATTATTGGAATATGTGTAAGTTATAGGTATTGTTTCAAAGTAAGGCGGTCTGACAAGAGAGGAGATACTTTATCATACTAAACAATGATTTTAAAATTGTTTAACTTTAATGAAGGCTGACATTTATTTATGAGTCCCGGTGATATTGGAATATGTATAAATTACAGTTATTGTTTCAATGTAAGGTGGTCTGACAAGTGAGGACATACTTTATCATACTAAACAATTTGTTGATATTAAAAGAGTTAACATTAGTGAAGGTGGACAATTATTTACGAGTCCCGTTGATATTGGAATACGTGTAAATTACAATTAATGTTAATTTGATGCGGAAATGTGATGTACAGGCAGGCACATAAAACACGCACAAACCGCAAACATTGCATACATACATTGTTATAAAGATATAAATGTCTCTCAATATATATCAAACATAAAACATATATTATTTAAACATCAAGTAATGTAGTAATTTGCAAAAATATAATTATATAAAAAGGACTGCTCATAGGTGTTTGAACAAGCGCGCACGCACCCCCCCCCCACACACAAATTAAATACACACACACACACATATATATATGCACACACACACACACACACACACACACACACACACACAGCATTCAACAAAATGCCACACATTGGTGTCAAAAACATTCAGTGACCGTGGTTTCCGGAGAATACTCGATACCTATGGTAGATCGGTAATATAAATGATATTTTTTTTATTGATCCACAACGAGTTGTACAACCAGTTTCACTCTCAGGCGTATTCAAGTGGGTGCAACATTAATTTAGAAACTCCATTTTTTGTTATTTGTTGGATTTTGTCCTTTCATCTCTGGAATGTGGTAGTGGGTGTTTCTTACTCCTTTAGCTATCTTTATCTTGTTTGTATCTTTATGTAGTCTAATTATTGCGGTGCCATTTTCGTATGGATAATTTGTAAACAATTCTCGTTAACGGCTTGTCCTCGCATTGAGTTGAAGACTGCCATCTGTTCTACCGAGTCAAATGCTTTCTCGTAATCTACAAAGGCCAAACAGAGTGGCCTGTTGTATTCGAAAGGACTTCTCGATTAGTTGATGTATTGCATGTAGCGGATCTATTGTTAAGTAGCAGCTTCTGAAGCATGCCTGCTCGCGTGGTTGATTTTCATACAGAGTGCCTGTTAATCTGCTTGTGAGTATTTTTGTGAATAGT
>VCCN01001615.1:124228-137947 GCA_006491835.1 Architeuthis dux
ACAAACACACATTTTCTCTTTTTGTTGTAAACACGAATTTCAAAAACAAATGAACCTGTTTCTATAGAATAGAAGAATCTATTTTTTATCAGATTTTTCTAGAATTCTTTTTAATGTTATGAATTTTATGAAAACAGGTCTGGTTAGTCAATCATTAGAAACCGTCACGTGACCAACCTCCTTTGGCACCATGCCGTGTTGGGGGTGATCAATTAAAACAAGGAAAAAGGGGTGATCAATGAATAAGTTACTTCTCTCGCCTTTTGTTGGGCAGTGATCACTAAAAAAGTCAGAATTCTCCCGCATACACAGTGAATCATCCCCCGGGGAAGAGTGAATCAACATAAGATTGAATAAATCAAAGAAGTCACAGAGTGAAACCCACTACACATTTTATTAAAGTATTGTTCAATTGTAGAGTATGTTACAAAAGGTGATCATAAAAATCTCTCAAACATTCATTGGCAAAAGATAGGCAGACGAAAGGAAACCTTCAACACAAATTCATATTCACACAGTTTCAAAAGCAATTTAAGAAATGAAAAAAGAATGATACAAAAGTAAAATTAAAATGCTCTTTTAGTTTCCTAGTAACATGAATGACGGAACATTTTTAATTAGAAAATTCTGAATAGTTGTGGTTCTATAATGAAAGTAAGTGTATCTCTAAATAATACTTTTGGTTTAAAATTAGGTCCCTTAGCTTGCACACTGTACAGCAATGCTCAAGCAGGCAAGTCTTTCACAAAATATGATGGCAGATGTGTTGACTTGAGAAGAGGAAGTAGCAGCCATCCTGTTGTGTATTCGCATTTATAAAATAATCATAATGATTCTCTGTGCATCGTAATCCACTGTGCCCCGTTTCCTCCTACATAGCCTGCTAGCCAGACCGACTTAAAAACTAATGAAACCTATGTTGACAGTTTTGGTAATAGTTTTGGTTGACGGTTCCTAATTGATTAAACTTCTATGTGTGATTGAATAGTTTCTTTGACAATGGGTGTCAATTTTGTAAAACGTCTGTGATCATACCTACCTAAAGCCTTGGCCCCTTACAGACGTGAAAATATGATGACCACTAGTCTCCACGGCGTCTGCTGTCTGATCTAGCAAGCGTGTGGGATGTGTGCTGCCCATGTATGGAAATGGGGGTAATCGGGAGTACGGTGGATATCTACTTCTCAATTTCCACGTTTATTGTATGTTCAATATCTACTAATGGAAACATTACCGTATACCTAGTTTCTCAAACCCATTTCCATCACTGGTCCTCCTGTCTAGACTACTTCACCAGGATAGAAACTCCGACTTCGGACCACAAAGTAAATAAAACCATACATTCGTGTATAACTAACAATGTTAATTATATTCTCTGTAAAGCGTGTGGGGTGTGTCCTGTTCAATGTCTACCGTTTTGTAAAGTAGAAGGGCCATTGGGATTAGTATGTGAGAGAGTACTTTGAAGGGACTAAGGCTATTTGTTCGTTAATATTAAATGGCTGAATACTTTCCGGACAGACCTCGTATTTTTAACATTGAATAACTGATCACACGAACTTACTCTGATAATTCTAGAAGACATCTTTATAATTCAATATTTTTATTATTAATTTTGACTAGTTTTTACCTTCATCTTAATTTCTAGTTGCTTTTTATCACAACCATGACACTATGCTGGACCTCGTATGGCTAGAGGGTGTGAGTTCGATTCTCGACGTGGACTTACTCTGTATTTCTTATGTAGAGGCTTTTAATAGCCGAAAAACGTGTAGTAAGTTTACATAAATTATTCGCTAAAAGACATACCAACACCAAACCGACAGAATTACCTAGTATCACTAACTGAAACGATTGAGCACCTAATAAAAAGGATGAAATGGAAGGCATACTTTTATCTTAATGCAGATAACGGAGACGACAACGGATATGACAAACATTTCAGATTGAAAACATATAAAACAGAACGAACTCTTAAGCGGGTTTGAAAAGGACATGATGACTTTGATAAGAGGATTGGAATTCAAAAATCAAACAAGTGAATTTCAAAACAAATTTTAAAAAGTGATATTAAAAGGAATCCAACAATTAAATGAAATATTTGTTTTCGTCTACAAAACCAGAAATATATATAAAATGGAACCAGACAAATATGAAAAATTACTGAAAGAAAATATCACCAACATATACAAGAAAGGCAACAATAACATAAATAAGGAAGCTATAAATATAACAAACAAACTAAAAATTGACAATTGACAACAAAATACAAAAATCGCAAACATATATCACGTTTAAGAACCACAAGGATTCATTTAATACGAACAAACCTGAATGCAGACTCATAAACCCCACAAAATCTGAAATTGGGATAATTAGCAAAAACATACTGGAAAAAATAAATCTCATTATTAATTCAACATTATGGATTACTACCCATCCATAAAGGGAGATACCCTAAACAAAACCATCGAATTTGCAGGAAAATGTTAGATATCATGTGCGAAACTAACGCTCTTGAATATGTTGTTATATGTTGTTATACCTGCTCACGAAAGCAGCGCGCCCGAACAAACGAGCTGTTCTGTAATTAACATACGAGTGTCTTGTTGTTCATTTGTTAACGTTCTGACTGTTTTCTCATCCATTGAAATCTGCCTAGTAACTAACAAATTGACGACGAAGATTTTGTGAAGTACAAACTCCGAGACCAGCTTAACTGGTAAATAACTTACAACGAAAAGTTATTTGAATTCTACGAACTTTTCTTAAAGAGAAAAGGCAACACGTGGACAAAACAAAATGTCGGGATACATCGGAAACATTGAACCTTACGATGAATCGACCGGAGATTTCTCATCTTACGTTGAGCGACTCGAGGTATATCTCGAATTAAATGACATTAATGAGAACAAGAAAGTGCCGGCATTATTGAGCCTTCTCGGGGGTAGATAAACCAAACAAAAAATCACTTATTGCCGAAACCGCGTGTAATCGCTGAAATATTTCCCTATTACAAACGAGACCAAATGTGGCGTAATCATGTTATTAACATTCAGACATAGTGTTAGTCGGTGCAGGGAAGGAAACAGAAACTCTCTTAAAACGTTCAAAGTTGCTTTTTATTCGCAAATTTCTCATCGCAAGAAATGGACATAGCAGAAGACATGGCAGTTTTTAACATACATGGGCATATTTACATTTCTTCCACCGAGGGAGTAAGGCGATTAATACACGGCCGATTTGTTTACGGATCGAGAGAAAGAGAGGGACTGATAAACTTAGAACGGGCCCGAAGGCTGGCGTGGGTTACGGTTATGGCCAACCCCGCCCCCTAACTACTCTGACTAACAATCAAAAATGGTTCCTTTTTAAGCCTGCGTGTTGGTTTTGGCCCGCCCAATTGGCATCACACCTGGCGCCTCCATTTCCCCTGCCCACCCATCAATCGTCTTTGGTTTGCGATTAATAACACAAAAATCCTTAATGTGTTTCCGTTACTTTTACTTATCTATAGATGGATCTTTTGATTGGTGATAACTTGTTTTCAAATTCTAACTCCCAAATACCTTTCTGAGCAAAACCGGCGCCAAACATTGACCTACGACCTGCAGTGGTCTGGGACTAAATATATCCCTTTTTCTGACCGTGAGAAGATTTTAATAAGGCCATCCATTTTATTAAGCTAAACTAAAATTATACTTATTTAAATGACCAACCTAATTAAGACTTAATTTAAAGCTCGCTCATTGACCATAACGTAACACAAAGAGAGGGAGATGATATAAATACGTATCTCGCTAAATTAGAGAAACTGACACAGAACTGTGAATTTGGTGACAACTTAAATGATACATTAAGAAACAGGCTAGTGTGTGGATTGAGGTCGGAACAAATACAAAAAAGACTACTTTCCGAAAAGAAATTGACATGGAAAGCGCAGCGAGAGACGCATACGAATTAAGGAGTAGCAAACCAGAAGAGTTACACTATTTCAACACAGAAAGGGCAAGGACAGCCAGTTAATGGTAGAGCTTCTGAGAGCCAGCCATCTCAATGTTACCGATGTGGGGGTCAACATCAACCATCCACGTGCCGTTTTAAAGACGCCATATGCAGACATTGTTCTACAAAGGGGCGCGTCGAAAGGAAGTGCCGGATCAAGGCAAGTAAACAATTTTATTTTAACAAAAACAAATCTGTTTATGAATGCAGTAGAGACAATCTGACTGAAGCTTATATCTTCACGCATGACAGTAGTGATGAAGGAGATCTGTTAGTCGCTAACCTCATTATCGACAGCATGAACACTAACAATAGTGATGTGATGTGGGTTACACCCAGTGTTGCCGGTCAACCCCTGAAGATGGAGTTGGACACCGGATCGGCTGTTTCAATCATGCCACAACAAGCTTTTGAAGAGAAGTGTTCACATATGAAATTGTTGAAAACAAACATTATGATGCGCACCTACAGTGGTCAGCGTCTACACTCCAAAGGAAAGATCTGTGTGTTGGTTGAGTACAATAACGTTAAAACCGACAATATGGATCTGTATGTGGTGGATTCACCTGGTCCCGCACCGTCTGGTAGAGAATGGTTACGCCGCATTCGACTGAATTGGCATGAAATCAAAATGTTGTGAGAGATACCAGTGCAGAAATCCACACAGGGAAGGCTACACACATTGCTCATCGAATACAGTGAAGCCAAACTGACTCTTAAGGAAAATAGTTTACCAGCTAGGCCCATACCAGTAGTCGAAGCCGAACTAGATCGATTGGAAAACGTAGGAGTCCTCACTAAAGCACAGACCAGTGATTGGGCTACGCCGATCGTACCAGTGGTGAAACGGTCTGGAGAAGTTCGCATCTGTGGAGATTATAAGTCTGAAAGTAGATCAACATCCCTTGCCCATAATTGAGGACATATTCGCAAAGCTAGCAGGTGGTAAACGGTTCACTAAGATTGATATAAAACAAGCATATCTCCAAATAGAAATGGACGAGTTGTCGAAATAATACTTGACATTGAACACTTATAAAGGATTATATCGACAAAATAGTTTAGCGTTTGGAAAAGCAACAATCCCTGCAATCTGGCAGCGTACTATTGACCAGGTCCTATCTAACATGCCGAAAACAGAGTCCATAATTGATGACATGATAATCACGGGTGATAACGATGATGAACGTTTGCACAATGTGGAACTAGTGCTTAAACGTCTCAAAGATCACAACTTGAGAGCCAGCTTGGAGAAATGTGAATTCAAAGAGAAGATTACCTATTGTGGCAATGATATCACTGTTCAATAATTACAGAAAAATCCCGGAATCCCAGATTAACAAAGAGGCACTAGCTGCCATATGGGGAGGAAGTAGTTTCATCACTATCTTTTCGAGTTCACTCTTGTCACAGATCACAAGCCTCTGACCTCAATTTTACATCCGCATAAAGGAGTTCCAGTAATGACGGCGGCACGTCTACAAAAATAAGCAATCTTCTTGTCAGGGTATGATCATGACATCATGTATCGAAACACAAGAAACCATTGCAACGCTGACGCATTATCTAGATTGCCGCTAAAGCCCGATGAGGAACAGGATGTGGATGCTGCTGATCTGTTTGACCTAACACAAATCGAACGTTTGCCAGTTACATGTGACGAGATCAGGACCGCGACAAGACGTGACCCGACACTTTCACATGTTCTGGACTGTGTTCAAAAAGGATGGAGTGATGAAGATGGGTGGTATCAAACCTATTATTCAAAGAAAGATGAACTATCAACATCACAAGGTGTATTACTCTGAGGAATGAGAGTGATAATACCGCCACCACTACGCGAGCGTATCTTACAGATGCTACATGAGGGACACTTAGGAATAGTAAAAATGACAACCCTGGGTCGTAGCACCGTGTGGTAGCCCTCAATTGATCGTGATATCGAACTGATGACAAGGAAATATGTGGGATGTCAAAAGAATCTAAACATGCCTCAACGTGTTTATCTACACCCATGGGAATGGCCAAGTTCACCATGGCAACGCATTCATGTAGATTTCGCTTCAAGGGTTCATGTTTTTCGCTGTTGTGGATACTCATTCAAAATGGTCCGAGACATATATCATGAAGAACACCACCATTGGACAGACAATCCAAGTGCTGCGCGAAACTTTAGCTCGCAACGGACAATGGTCCACAGTTTATCTCAGAAGAGTTCTCATTGTTCATACGTCAAAATGTTATCAAACACATTCGCTCAACCCCATTTCACGCATCTACAAATGGACTAGCAGAACGATTTGTGCAAACGATGTAACATATCTTCAAAGCAATATTGATCAGATCCAAGAATCCTACAGTGAGGTTGAGTTGGAACAGGACGTTTCACCAGAGACAATTCCCAGTGTGTTTAGGGAAGCGCCAGTGGTAATACCTCAACCACCACTAGTGTCACCAGGCCCATTTCCGCAACCTACTCACAGAGCGGATACAACCGTCAGAAGCCCCAGAGTAGAGGGTGCCACCAGAGGTTCAGATGTGACGGGAACATCAACATCTGTCCCTGAAAGACGTTATCCAGTTCCAAAAAGAACTCCTTCTAAGAGACGGGACATGTGATTTGAACAAAACGAAATTGTCCATCACGGGACAGAATAATCCCTGGACAATTATAGTCAGGGTAGGTTTCACCCTTGCACTATCATCCCTTCACTAGTAAAAGAGTTTTGATTCAGTGCGGATGAATTGTTAGATATCATGTGCGAAACATGTTATATGTTGTTATACCTGCATACGAAAGCAGTGCGCCCGAATAAACGAGTGTCCTGTTGTTCATTTTTTAACGTGCTGACTGATTTCCCATCCATTGAAATCTGCCTGGTATCTAACAACAAACATCGACGATAGCGACATAATGATTATAAAACACTGCAGAAAAACAATATTATTTGAAAATAACAACATTTGGATAAAAAAGAACAATGATAGCTGCTTTGATGTAACTATGGGATCATACGATTCTTATGAAGTGTCGGAGATAGTTGGCATTTACATAATAAGTATCCTAAATAATATAATAGAGAAAAAACATAGGTTTATATAGAGATGATGGCCTAATTCAATTCAAGAATTACAATAGACAAAATAAAAGACAAATAAGAAAAGAACTAATTAAAATATTCAAAGAACTAGGATTTAAAATTGATATAAAAACCCACCTTAAAGAAGTCAGTTTTTTAGACGTTAACTTAAACTTATTCAACAATACATACAAACCTTATAGGAAAGAAAATGACATAACACTATATATTAATGCTGATTCAAACCACCCACCTAATATAATTAAATACCAAATTCAATAAACAAAAGATTAACAGATAACTCCACAAACAAAGGGATTTTTGATAACATAAAAGAACAATACCAGAACGCTTTGAAACTCAGTAGATTAAACTATAACTAGAATTCAAACTTAAAAATAGGAAGGAAAAATAAATCACAAAAGAAATATCATATGGTTCAATCCAGCTTTCAACCCAAACGTAAAAACCAATATCGGAAAAACCTTCTTAAATTTAATTAACAAATATTTCCCACAAGACAACATACTATATAAGATATTTAATAAAAACACCCACAAATTAAGTTATTCTTGCACAGAAAACTTGGAAAAATATTAAAAAAACATAATAACAACATAATTAGAAATAATAAAAATAAAAACAATGAATCCAACAGCACACAAAATTGCAATTGTTGAAACTTCAATGGATGCACCATAGAAGGAAAATGCAATTAGGTAAATATAATTTATAGAGCTATAGTCAACACCTAGGAGAGCCCGAATGATACAAAACATTATATCGGAGCTTCTCAATCTAAATCAGATTTGGAAACCATAATATGTTATTTAACAACGAAGACTATAAAAACAGTACGACTCTATCTAAATATTTTTTTAAATGCCAAATGCCACCATAAAAGAAGACTTTGATTAACATATCTAAATATGGACAGAAGAGACAATAACTTTAACGATTAAAAAAATGATTACATAAATATTTCTCACACGTGAGTAAATTGACTATTAACACCATTAATAGAACAATTTCATCATTATATGACCGATAAGAATACCAACTACGTATAACAAAAGCGTGAATATTCAAAAGAACGAGACGCCGAACAAATAACGTTAATGTAAACTTATTATTATTCTCTCAACACGACCCCCGAAGGCTTGATAGATCCCCTTGAAGATTCCAAAAGCTGCGTGCATCGCAACTGCAGATGCCCTCTCCACCACCATTGATGTTGTCCTGAAAAACAATTTCCCAGAAACTGATGACAGCTTTGAAGAAGGAGGACAGTGGAGTCCGACCCATTGCGGTAGGTAATGTATTCCGTCGACTCGCCACCAAAATCGCATGTAGACATGCTGTTAGAGATCAGCCAAAACTGAGGCCAGTCTAACTTGGGGTCGGCATAAAAGGAAGCTGTACACGCCGACAGTTCATAAACCATAAACCATCATCTGACGCACTAAATCGAGTATTAGTCAAGTGCGAAAAATACATTCAACTGCATCCTTCGTGATCACCTGCTGGAGGTCTTCCTCAGACTCGAACATCCTTCGTACGGGACACCCAACATGCTGCTCACGGGCGAAAGAATCACCCCTTCTGCCACCGGAGTTCTGCATGACGATCCACTGGGTCCGCTATTCTTTTCATTTGGTGTAGACGACATTCGCTACACCTACCTCAACATCTGGTATCTAGATGACGCCACCCTAGGAGGACCGGCCGACATCATTGACCACGACCTCCGTACTGTAGTACCAACCCTATCAAAAATCGGTCTCGAGATCAATTCGTCCAAATCCGAGGTGATCAATATCAATTTTGACTTGCCAAACTTTGAAATAGTTCTCGAGACAATATAGTCGACACTACGCAAAGTCAAGGTGAAACCAAAAGAGAACTTCCCAATAATCGGCTCCCCTATTCTCCCACAAGCGGTGCGTTCCAGCCTTGATAACAAAAAACATGAGACTCTGAAGATAATGATTGAGCGACTGTGTCTGTTGGACGCTCATCCTGTGCTGTTCTTACTTAAGAACTGCTTCGCTCTCTCAAAGCTATTATTCACTCGCCGCAGTGCCCCTTGTTACCGCGAGAGTAGTCGACTGGCAGATTTTGAAGCATCAATACGGGAAGGAGCAGAATCGATATGCAACATCATGTTCGACGGCACCAGTTGGCGACAAGCATCATTTCCCGTTCGACACGGTGGACTCGGCCAACGTTCTACATTTGAGGTAGCCTGGCCTCCTGCCGCCCACTCGTTCACGAAGTTCTCCAAAACATCAACAAACCTAACGTGGACAGTGCCCATCGTCACTGGACCCAGGCCGGTCTTCAATCCCCAGATGCTACAGCCAAACAGTACAAATTGTGCGCTGCCAATTACTTTCTTACCTCTCTCGACCTGCGTCAAACGGCATGTCTATGCACTGCATCCCAGCCACACAGCGAGGACTGGCTGAATGCTTTACCACTTCTTATTGCTGACACACTCCAAGACAATGACTGTGTCCGCATTGGCATTGCTCCTCGTCTTGGTCTTCGCATCTGCGAACCTCACGGTGTCAATCTGTATATTTTGAACTTCGGATATTTTCTTTTCATCTATCTATCTATCTATCTATTTTCATTCGTGCATCCCCTCGCTATGGTACAGTTTTTGGTTATCTTGATTCTATGATAAGGGATACATCTCAAAGGTTCGGACAATATTTACATTCATTACATCTCGTAAACAAGAAAAGTTACCTAAATCTTTAAAAGAAAACCCTTCTATATCGTCTTTATTCAAACTTGTATTAATGAAGGACTGCTGCCTAAATACACATCATATATATGAGTGGCCGCGCATGATAAGTGCCGAACGAACCATTTATTAAAGTTGTTGTTTTCGTTATTTTCGAGCTACAAAGGTCAGTTCTTTTGTTTTTTTTTAAGCTTGAACATTCTATGAATCATAATACAGTGTATTTAAAATAAAATAAGAACTGAACATTGTGGTTCTAAAAATAACGAAAATATCAACTTAAAAACAAATGATTAGTTCGGCATTTATCACGCGCGGTCACTCATATATATATATATATACATGTATTCATATCGCCGTGAGAAGATATACCCATATGGTAAATTTCAGCATCCTTGGTGCAAAATTGTGGCCAACAACTTAAAAATTGGCTAGAATTGACCAGAGATTAGCTCGGTTGTCCTCGAATGACATCCGAGGCCAACCTCACATAACTTATGTGGGAAGTTGACCTTTTCATTGGCGGTGGTAAATATGTTACATAACGAGTATGTAACTTAAATTGGCTGCTATCTCCGGAACAGCGTTGTGTCTTTGGAATTTGTATGATGTGCTGAAAGGAATACTCGCTGATTCATCAAGAGAAGAAGAAACGAAGCCAGGTTTATGAAAAATAATATCTTAATTTTGTATTTAAGCTGTGATGACTTGGGCTCCGAAGGAAGTCACGAAGTCAAACAAGATATATAAAAGACAACCTACCTTTTTTTCTATGTGGAAACATAAGATGATCAGTCCGTTCTTTCAGTTCATCTATTTCTTCTTAAGTGTTAGCATTAGTTAGTGGCTTTAAGTGCTGGTTAGTAGTTGAGACAATAGGGAGGAAAATAGAGGAATAGGAAACGCCAAATAGGTACAACCAGTCTTGTCCACGAGTTGACTCGGACTAGTGTTGTTTTACCTAAAAGCGCGGCAAATCCGAGACGCTGAGGTTCCTGCCAAGGTCAACTGTCTAGACAAGCAGGAAGTGCTTAAAAAAATAGCACATGCCAACTCCTATCGTCCAGATGTTATGACACTCTCCCCACCTTTCGTTTCTTTAGTGTGGTGCTTAGAGATTTAGTTTGTCGGGAACCCTAACGGTCCTGGCAGATCTTCTAAAAAACATTTCTGTAGGAGGTGAATAGAAAGGGGTAGTTTATCCCGGCCTTGTGATTTCAGGTTCAGGGCCAATATCGGGAGTAGTAGATTGATCAGGTTCAAGTGTTTCTTCCATAGATGGAAAGACCTTGTGATGATCTGATCTTGGTGACGTTTGATGATGCCGCCATCTGTAAGCTGACATCTATATGAAAGGGGACCTGTTCGTTCGGTTACTTGAGCAGGTATCCACTTAGGACCCTTGTTGTCGTATTACGCGACCAGCTATGTGGTCACTAGGATTTAACAAGTCAAGACGACAGCGGAAACGACACTTGAAAAGTATCTCCGCTGGTGATACACCGGTAGTAGTATGTGGAGTAATCTGGTACTTGAAGAGAAATTTGTCTACTACAATACTCCAAAGTTCTGAGGAACTATTTAAGGCACTCTTGAATGTTTTTACCATTCTCTCAGCCAAACCGATAGTGGATAGTTTATACACGGCTGAAGTAATGTGCCTGATTCTTAGAAATTCCTTAAATTCTTTACTGGTGAAGCAAGGACCATTGTCAAACACAATAGAAACGGGAAAACCCTTTTTACAGAAACAATGACGCAGGTTTTTAAGTTTCTTTGGCACTAGTACCCTTGGTGAGGAAAATATCCACCCACTTTGAGTGTGCGTCCACTACAACCAAAACGTGTTTGTCTTGCACGGGTCCATAGTCCGCGTGCAAGCGGTGCCAGGGTTGACTAGGCCATTCCCAAGGATGTAATTATTTTTGCAATGCTCCAGACATTGGGTTCAGCAAGTAAAGTTTGGCGATGGGCAGAAGGAACTATCACCCTGTAACCCCATAGTAGATAAACATGTTGAGTGAAATCTCATTTTTTTTACGAAAGCTCAGATTGAGAATCACAAATAGAAGTAGGCCAACCAAGTTCACAATATCTGAACACTTTGGAAAGAACAGGATCTGCGCGGGTATGTACCTTTATTTCGGATGCAGTCACAAGAGAACTGTTCAAAAGATAGCCTATATTAGTCCACTCAGCAAGAATGGGAATATTTTCAGCAGTTATAGGAAGAGGCAATCTGCTGAGAGCATCTGCAATATCAAGGACTGCGCCAGAACGATGAACTAGCTTAAATTTATAAGCCTGGAGAACCAACGATCAACGTTGAATTCTACCACAAGCCATCTGGGTGATAGGCTTTTCAGAGGTGAACATTCCAAGGAGTGGTTTATGGTCAGTAAACGCTGACCCCACAAGTAGTTGTGAAATCTTTTTTAGGATAAAAACAATAGCCACGGCCCCCTTTTCAAGTTTGGTGTAATTTCTTTCAGTTTTGGTTAGCGTCCTAGAAGCAAAAGTAATAGGACATTCCTGACCGTTCATGTTGCGGTTTAACACTGCACCTATGCCGTATGCGCTGCTATCGACCACAACAGTGATTGACAAGTTAGGGTCCAAATGTACTAACGCCTTAGAGCGCAGCAGTAGAAATTGATCTGTACCCCACTTCCATGGAGTATCATCTCTCAAAGGTCTGTTGAGAGGCTCTAAAACATTGTGACGTCTATAAAAATTAAGCATATCAAGGTAAGATTGGAGTTGTTTAATGTTGGTAGGTGCTGAGGCTTCAATTATGGCCTTGACCTTATCTTTCACAGGATGTATACCATTGCCGTCAATTTGATAACCTAGGTATATAACCTCGGTTACTTTGAGTGCACACTTATCTGCACGCAATTTTAGCCCTGCGTCCTGTAACTTAGTAAGGACTAGCTTCAGTTTTTGAAAATGCTCAGTCTCTGTTGCACCACAAATCAGGATATCATCCACAGCACTCCAGGCACACCCTGAAGAAGCTGTT
The DNA here is from genome assembly GCA_006491835.1 of Architeuthis dux. Taxonomy (NCBI): domain Eukaryota; kingdom Metazoa; phylum Mollusca; class Cephalopoda; order Oegopsida; family Architeuthidae; genus Architeuthis; species Architeuthis dux. The sequence continues at coordinate 137,088 of VCCN01001615.1, forward strand.
CCATGCCTCTCTGAAAAATGTCAAGAGCTGAAGAAATTCCAAAACACAGTCTGTTGTACTGAAACAAACATTTGTTAGTGTTTATCACTGTGCATTGCTTGGATTCATCGTCCAATAGCAGCTGCGCGTAAGCCTGGTCCAATTTTGAAAATAATTTACCACCAGACAAGCTAGAAAACAAGTCTTCCAATTTCGGAATCGGATATTTGTCCAACTATACAACTTTATTAGGAGTTAATTTATAGTCACCACATAGACGAATGGTATTATCACGTTTTAGAACTGGGACAGCAGCAGCCCACTTAGAATGAGTGACAAGAGAAATAATGCCCTCATCAACAAGTCTGTCAAGTTCCTGATCTACCTTAACCCCCATCGCTTGAGGAATAGGTCTGGCTTTCCAATAAACAGGAGCTACCTCATTGTCTACTAGTATGTGGAATTTCTCTCCTTTGTAGCAACCTAGACTTGGAGAAAATAATGTTGGAAACATTTCTATGACGTCTTTTCCAAAATTCGACCGGTCGGCAGAAACAGATAGAATGGGAAATTTTAGAAGATTGAATTTGTTTAAGATATCTCTGCCTAGCAAAGTAGGGACGGGTCTATCAACCACGATTAGCACGATATCTTTTGTTTCCTTAGTTATCTTAGTGTTATTACCAGGTGCAATTCACCGAGAATAGGCAATAGTGAACCACCGTATATTCTTAATTTATCATAGCACTTATGTAGTTTCGGACGCTGTGTAGGATACCAAAGGGTCCGATAAGGAATGACTGCTGATCAACGAACGTGTGGCGCTTGTGTCTAGCTCCATGCCAGTAGAAATGCCGTTTAAATGAACTGGAACTAATATA
>VCCN01001615.1:176718-188340 GCA_006491835.1 Architeuthis dux
CCAAGATGAGGATCTCAGTCCGAACAATAATATCAGTAAGTGCTCGTATGTGAAGATCGCGATTTTGAAGTCTTTTAAGGAACGTGTCAAGATATTTTCTGGGTCTAGCTTGGTGCGATGCCATGTTCATGAAACTCCGGTTGGGGAAGGAGCGTTCTGTTGATGGTTTCATAACCACTGCACTACGGCAAGATCCGAGCTGGCAAATTGTAGATACTAGTAAAATACCCGTTGCTTTGCTAACGGTATACCTAGAATTATATCTGATCTTATGAATAGAAGTCACTATATATTTTAATGTTCACTTAGAAGTCACTATATATTTTAATGTTCACTATATATTTTAATGTTCACTTTATATTTTAATGAATGAAATTCACTAAACACTTATTTGTTAACTAATAATTGATTACTATAATTTTTTAAAGATTGCCGTTATTATCTTTGTTTGAAATTGTCTAATCGAAAAGATTTGATTTATTTTGCGTATTTTTTTTTCTTAGATTATACCCGATCGCATATGCCACCAGCCGAATCTTACAAGACGATATCGAAGTGTGCGGTTACCATATTCCAGCCGGTGTAAGTGGAGTTTAGCTTTATACAGAATTAAAACATCAGATTACTTCTACACATTTTAAAGACTTTATACAGAAATTATCTATTATATAGCATAGTACCCATAAAAAATGACGGCATTATGGACATGTATAAATTATACAAATATATAGTTTAATATAAATGTATTTATTGTACCTCAATAAAACAACAGAATGGGTAGAAATCTACAACTAGACTTCAGCAGCAGCAGTATTATCAAGAACAGTTGCCTGCGTACTTTCTGTGTATAAACAGATAGAGCCAGTCCAGTCCGTACAAAACAATTCATCGATAGATATTCCCGCCCTTCGTAAATCCCACCATTTTCCACTTTATTTTCATTTATTCTTTCTTTCTTTTTTTTTCGCTATTTAGACCCACGTTCAAGCCAACATTTATGGAATGAATAGAAATGAGAAGATCTACCCAGAGCCTCTCCAGTACCGACCCAGTAGGTGGGTGGGGGACTGCCCAGATAATGGGTTTAAGGGGCTCTACAATCTCGTCTATGGCCATGGCTCCCGGATGTGCATCGGTAAGTGTTCAGTTTGGATTCCTAGGAAAATTTAAACACGCGCACACGCACGCACACGCACGCACACGCACGCACACGCACAAGTTTTCTTTACGCCACTTTCTCACTTTTACAACAAAAAGGTGAAAAGCGAAAACAGCGTTCAACGTTTGCGAGACTTTTTAGAGGCTGTGCGCATCCTCTTCCTCTCTCTCCTACACCCCAGTGTCCTGTACCCCACCCCATCAACCCAACCTCCTAACATACCATCATCACCAATTTTGCGGTCTGGGAACGCTCTAAACTATTCCCTTATATAAATTAATTGTAATTGCTTCTTCCTTTTAAACAAGCCCCATGCAGTTGTTCCAGATATGATTAAATTGATTCTTGCACGTGTTTTTTATGAATTCTACTTACTTTTTCTTCTTTTGGAGGTCGCCGCGTTGCTGAACAAGAAATCTTCATTACTCTTACCAAGGTGAGACTGTGAACCCTTTTGTTTTTTCTGAAATCAGAATTGAATTCGGACAACGTACTTACAAAAGTTGCGTCCCGTGTCTCGCAACACATGAGGCAATGATTTGGTCTTCATTTCTCGAATGATCCATGGAGACCCAATCATTGTTTCTAGCAAATGTGGATTTTTACGCTGCCGGGGTGCTAGCCCGACGCCCAAGACGGACTGCCTCACAGGGCTAAATGGCTCCAACTGCCTTGTTATTTGCCCATGCGAGAAAAGGTGGATTCATGCCTTTGAACCCGGTTATCCAATTCCATTCACCGTTAGGCCACCCACACCTCCTCTACTAAAATAAATTCATTAGAAATTTCATCCACTGTGTCTAAAATGGAATTAACCAATTGCCTTAGAGCAATGGTTAGCGTGCTAGTCCCGAAATAAACTGTTAGCGGGACCATTCCTGAGTGCTCAATGAATATGACCTTGGGTCAGCCTCGGTTTACTTAGACAAATGCAGATATTTAGCTTAGTTTGGCACAAGGCCAATAGAGGAGAATAGAGAGTTTATGTTCCGTGTAAGGGAGTGGGGGCTTGCTTACCTGCTTTGAGAATCATCATTCAAGACTTGGCTTTTTAACTGGACTTGTATGTTCAAACATGTTGCATGTCTGGATATTACTGGAGATCGAGTGACAACAATTCTTCTCAAATCTCCACCACTTTCCTCAGTAATTTTCTCAGTAATTATTATAATCTGCTGGTCCCCCAAACCCGACCCACCAAGACAGTTTCCTTACAGAACAGGATGTTATGTATCTTCGCCGTGTTTTTTGTCTTCCTCGGAAGTTATTGTCCTCCAATAATTATAGTTATGACTCTTTATTTTGTTTTTCTTCAGATTCTTCAGAACTTTCGAATGGAATACCACCACGAAGACGTGGAACCGGTGCTATACACAATCATGGCACCCGATCGACCAATACAGATCAAGTTCTTTCCGCGTTAATATGGATGTGGCCTCGTGATTTTCGGAAATATACATATATCCAAGAAGAAAGTTATTAAAAAGAATATATATATTATTATAAAACGAACAAAAACATGTGACGCACAAAAGAACATTATTGTTTGTTTATCGCAAATCGTGTGACACTTTTTAAAACTGCTTTAACAAGGTGTAGCACGTCACGTTAAAAACGTAACGTGTCGAATCGATACAAGGAAACAGAATTTTAAAATGTAACAGCAAAAAGAAACGAAATAAAAGAAAAAACAAAGTAAATTCCAAATCGAACATTGAAGTTTCGCTGATTTCAAAATGGCTGAAAAACAAACGCCATTTTGAGTCTTAAAAGGGATCGCGTGATTTCTCAACACACTGAACTGAAGCTCGTGTTCTTGATCTGATCTGGAGACTGGTCGCTGGTTCCGGCATTCTTGAAATGTCAGTCAGTTGGCCGGCCTCCCTGGGACGAGGACTGAGCCTTCACAAGACCTGCCTGTGTTTGCACCGGTGTCTCGTCGGATACTATTACTCTCCGACGAGTCAAAGGCATGCAACTACCACCCGACCACCGTTCTTGTAATTGCTTAAGTTACGTTTACACTTTATTATTATTTATTGTTTAATAATAATTATATATATATGTATGTGTGTGTGTGTGTATATATATATATACACGAGATAGAGATGTGTGTGTATATATATAGATGTTTGTATGTATATACATATGTGTGTGTATTTATATATCTGTATGAATATATATGTGATGATTGGTGATTCTCTGTTGGGACAATCCCGTTTGCATGTTGTGACAAAGAATTTCGCCTGGAAATGATTCTCTTGCTTTCTTGGCAGTAATTCTAACCAGTGACAAATTTACATATGGGCTGAGCGGGCTGCCCCGTCCCTAACGCATCCCACGGTGGTGGTAAAATACGAGAAGCAAAAGGAATGCAATTTTTAAAAAATTCTATACAGAGGTTTGTGAAGAATAATTTAGGGTTAGGGGTTATTTATTTGATTAGAGCGATATTTACTGGTAATAAATGATATCTTTGCTTTGCTTCTCGTTGTTTACCATTGATTCCAAAACAAATGAATCTGTTTCTATAGAATAGAAGAATATATTTTTTATCAGATTTTTCTAATTCTTTTTAATTATATGAATTTTATGAAAACAGTTCTGGTTAGTCAATCATTAGAAACCGTCACGTGTTGGGGGTGATCAATGAATAAGTTACTTTTCTCGCCTTTTGTTGGCCGGTGATCACTAAAAAGTCAGAATTTTCCCGCGTACACAGTGGACCATTCACTGGGCAACAGTGAATCAACATAAGATTGAATAAATCAAAGAAGTCACAGAGGGAAACCAACTACACATTTTATTAAAGTATTGTCCAATTGTAGAATATGTTACAAAAGGTGATCATAAAAAATCTCTCAAACATTCATTGACAAAAGATAGGCAGACGAAAGGAAACATTCAACACAAATTCATATTCACAGTTTCAAAAGCAATTTAAGAAAATAAAAAGAATGATACAAAAGTAAAATTAAAATGCTCTTTTAGTTTCCTAGTAAAATGAATGACAAGACCATTTTTAATTAGAAAATTCTGAATAGTTGTGGTTCTATAATGAAAGTAAGAGTATCTCTAAATATTACTTTTGGTTTAAAATTAGGTCCTTTAGCTTGTACACTGTACAGCAATGTTTAAACAGGCAAGTCTTTTACAAAATATGATGGCAGATGTGTTGAACTTGAGAAGAGGAAGTAGCAGCCGTCTTGTTGTGTATTCGCATTTGTAAAAAATATCATAATGATTCTCTGTGCAATCCACTGTGCCCCGTTTTCCCCCACATAGCCTGCTAGCCAGAACGACTTAAAAACTAATGAAACCTATGTTGACAATTTTGGTAATAGTTTTGGTTGACAGTTCCTAATTGATTAAACTTCTATATGTGATTGAATAGTTTCGTTGTCAATGGGTGTCAATTTTGCAAAAGGTCTGTGATCATACCTACCTAGAGCCCTGGCCCCTTACATACGTGATGATCACTAGTCCCCACGGCGTCTGCTGTCTGATCTAGCAAGCGTGTGGGGTGCGTCCTGCCCATGCATGGAAATGGGGGTACTCGGCGTATATCTACTTCTCAATTTCCAGGTTTATTGTATGTTCAATGTCTACTAATGGAGATATTACCGTATACCTAGTTGCCCAAACTCATTTCCATCATTGGTCCTCCTCTCGAGACTACGTCACCAAGATAGAAACTCCGACTTCGGACCACAAAGTAAATAAAACCATACATTCGTGTATAACTCACAATGTTAATTATATTCTTTGTAAAGCATACGTGTTACTTAAGTGTTCGTAACTTATATTTTGTCATATAGGTTTTGTAAAGAGACGCTCCCTTTCGTTCTGAAACGAGTCAGCTGATGGTGACCCCGAAAGAAGACTTTGTAGAGGCTGTTTTGTAAAGTAGAAGGGCCATTGGGATAAGTATATGAGAGAGTACTTTGAAGGGACTAAGGCTATTTGTTCGTTAATATTAAATGGCTGAATACTTTCCGGACAGACCTCGTATTTTTAACATTGAATAACAGATCACACGAGCTTACTCTGATAATTTAGAAGACATCTTTATAATCCAATATTTATATTATTAATTTTGACTAGTGTTTACCTTAATTTCTAGTTGCTTTTCCTCACAACTTTGACACTATACAGGATGCTGGACTTCGTCTGGCTAGAGAATACGAGTTCGATTCCTGTCGTGGACTTACTCTGTATTTCTTATGAAGAGGCTTTTAATAGCCGAAACACGTGTAGTAATGAAATAAAATACAAATTATAAAGTTTACATAGATTATTCACTAAAAAACATACTAACACCGAACCAACACAAATACCTAGTATTACTAACTGAAACGATTGAGCACCTAATAAAAAGAATGAGATGGAAGGCATACTCTTATCTTAATAATGCAAATAACGAAGACGACACCGGATCTGACAAACATTTCAAATTGAAAACATATAAAACAGAAACAAAATACAAAAACGCAAGCATATATCACGTTTAAGTACCACAAGGATACATTTAATACGAACAAACCCCACAAAAACTGAAATTGGGATAATTAGCAAAAACATACAGGAAAGAATAAATCTCATTATTAATTCATCATTAAGCATTACTACCCATCCATAAAGGGAGATACCCTAAACAAAACCATCGAATTTGCAGGAAAATGTTAGATATCATGTGCGAAACTAACGCTCTTGAATATGTTGTTATATGTTGTTATACCTGCTCACGAAATCAGCGCGCCTGAACAAACGAGCAGTTCTGTAACTAACATACGCGTGTCCTGTTGTTCATTTTTTAACGTGGTGACTGATTTCTCATCCATTGAAATCTGCCTAGTAACTAACAAATTGGCGACGAAGATTTTGTGAATTACGAACTTATATTTATATTTTTGAAAAAATTATCTCCACTCATATAAGCTACATTATACAATAAATCCTCGTACTTCTGGTTTTGACCATAATTTAAACTTTCATATCTACTCATATAAGCTATATTCTACATCCTAACTCAACAACAGAATTCAATATTTTATATACAACCCAACTCAGCAACAGAATTCAATATCTCGTGGTTTTCCGCAAACCCGCAGTTACAAAAAAATCTTTGAACCGTACACCTTTCAACATCCCTCACGTCTCAGAGAGACCACCACAATTTCGAAGAAAAAAATCATGCATATAAAACAATACAAAGTCTTTGAACAGTACACCTTTCAACATCACACCATTCCACCCCACGGCAGTCAAAAATTTAACGAGCAAAATATATCCAACAATCAAATCTCAACAATTACACAAGGCGAAAAAACTTGCCTAATCAACAGAGATACTCTAGCCGTTTTCAATCTAGACCCTTATATCTGCTCTTGGTCATACGATCCCCCCTCTTTTCAAATCTCCAACGGTTTCCGGTAACCCGATCCGTCCAGTCTTTCACGTAACACAGATTTCAAATCTGACCGGTTTCCAACGGCTACCGGTAACATGATCTGGGTGTATTTCGCTACAATTCTCCGCCACTACACAATGTATTCTTGTGAAATAAAAATAATTTTATAAACAAGTTTCGAGTCTTCCTTTTTCTCAAGTTCACGATTTTCCTCCCGCAAATGAGCAACCCAACGACGAGACGTCTCATGTCAGCAGAACATGTAAAAGAGGCTATACGACAGTAGTGACGGTCTGGGAATCTGCACTGTAAGATACGTGATACTACAAGATCTACTATCAATACTCTTTGTAGTTTAAGTTGCATGTATCTCATTCTACACATCATGTCAAAGACCTGGGCAGCTCTAAAAATACTGAGTTTGACTGCCCGTGCCCCCTGTGGAGTAGGAGACAGGGCCGCGGACACAAGTCCTAGGCCTCTTGGACAGCTGGCCCTGGTCTCTCTTTGACTCTGGGTTTTCATCTCTATTTATCGGTATGTCCATTTTTAACATATGACCTTTTCTTGACGTTAAAACATTACATCATTTTTCATTTGCGTTAGCAAATTCTATAGGCGGATCAGCCAACATTTTTTGTCATTGTAAATTCTTGTACATAATCGGGATTCAATCTGAAATTCTTTTGTTTGTTATTTTAACAAAAGAAAACTCACATTTTAATAACATTCCTTATTTTCAATTTCAACCAAATAAAACAATTCATTTTGTTTACTATTTGACAATATAGCCCTTATCCTAATTCCTGACCTAACAGTCACATTTTATACACACTGCACAATTTTGTATATACGCATTTAAACTTTATCTCTCTATCTATCTATCTATCTTAAATAGATCATATTGCTACAAATAATCTTGGAAGGTTTAAATTACATAGTCCGATATAGCAAGTTCTAACCGGTCGGAAGTTTTCAAGGGTACAAATTTCTAACTTTGGAAGGTTTAATTCACATAGCGCTTTTGTAGAAACAAAAAAAGATAAAAAGATAGGCAAGTTTTATATTTTAGTGAAAATTCGAGGTAAAATCATTTGAACAGCATTTGTTAATGTCGAATTTTATTTTATTTTAAAAAAAATAATTGCATAATTCAGAGAATAAAAATCCTGATCGATCATCACATTTGTTTGCTACTATCAGTGTTTCATTGCCAAAAAAGCGAAATACGGCCAAAAAACCCAAATATGTATGCAATTCGTGAGAAGAATGATAGACAAAACTCCTGGTATAAAAATAAATCTTTCTGATATTTATAACCGAAGATTGTCTTGAAAATGACCTCTGGTGATCTCAAATGACCTCGAAGGTTAGTCTATGAGGGAAGTCGATTTTTATTGATTATACATAGTCGATATTCCTTGTAGTTTTCGCGGAGAAGAGGCATGGACAAACAAACGAACAAACAAACAAATAAACGAACAAGCAGAGAGCTCAAATAATGTTCATGCGACCCACAGGGGATCGCGACCCCTAGTTTGAGAAGCCCTGGTACAGAGTACAATCGGGGGCGCAAATTTAAAGTCTCGCCTAAGGGGGCATGAAACCCTTGTTCCGGCCCTGCCTATACTATAACCCCGAGCTATCTATACAGATGAATGCATAATATACGTATTGTATTATAATGATGGGGAGGGGGTCAAAACACCCAAATTTAAAACTAAATGAAATGAGGGCGTTAGTATGGGATACTGTGTGTTTTTAATAGAGTGCCAAAAGTCTGACGTCATGACCCGTCTTCTGGCTCTACTCGATGAAATACTACTAGTAATTTACAATAGGGGTAATTTTGCCTGTTTCTTTTTTCGTCGGTTTTTGGTTATTTCGATTGAAATTTGGCACGGTCTCTAAATATAGCACAGCCTGTTTATGCCAAATAAAGATTCTGATATTTTTTAGTCATTTTATCGATTTTTCATTCGATTTCGATCTAGCAGATGAGCATTGAACGCCAATGGACTGTTGACAACAAAGCGATAAATCGATAAACATGCCCGAATCTAGTAACCCTGTGAATTTTATTGTAATAATCTTTGTGTTATTAATAAGAAAAAAGACTGTAGAATTTTTTCAACTGAAAATTATTTGTTAAACAATATGAACTCTGAGGTAATTTGGTTGAAAACTTATGTTTAGACTTTTGTATGAATGAAGATCTTTTTTCAGCTTTTCCGTCTCATTTTCCCACGCATGCGCAGCTTGCTTCTTAATTTAGTCAGTACAAAAATCAGTATATATATATATATACTAGCATGGATACCTGGCGTTGCCCGTGGAAATCTTCAAATTAGACAACACAGTGAAAATATGAATCTAATTTTCTCTCTCACCCAACACAACAAATGAAAAAAACATTATTATTTACACAGCGATGTAAATGAAAAGTGAAGCTAAATGGTAGTAACAAATTAAGAATTATGGTTTACAATAGTTTAAACCCCACCCCCAAATCTAATAGAATAATTACTTACAAGTTTATCTAAGAAAATCACCTGAATTAGCACCGAGTCATGTGTCCGTACGGTCGGACCCTGCACCACGTTAGCTTGACTATGAAATGAATTACGTCGAATTATATTCAATGAGAAAACAGAAGATGGCAAGAATTACGTCGAATTTTTGTCAATGAAAAAAGAGGAGTGTCAGAACCTTCCTTTCCCTTACAATGATTTAGGTAGAGTTGAGAGTTCCTTTACTTTAACCATGGCTAGGTAAAAGTAGTGAATGATGACTGTGATGAAATCATACTTTTGTTGAGTATTGCTGGAACATTTCAAAAGTTTCCATGCAGCTACAGAAAGGTCTAGACCTGCATTCCTTCTTAAATATTGTTATGGTGAATTTCTAATACCATGTCTGAATACCATTTTCCACCGTCACTTTAGTTTATATTTTATTCTGCACTGTATGTTTGGAAATATGTATTTTTTTCTTAGTAATTCTTAATTCTATATCAAAATACATGAATTTAGTAAATGTGAGCATCGGAAGTATATAAAATGAATATTTTGTAAGTGTGTGTGTGTATTCCTTGATTAGTGCGGTTAATTCGTTCCAAAGTTTTCCGTACTGTTGTAATAAAATACACCCTGGTTGTGTGTTCGTGAGTTCGCTTATTAGAAGACTTGAAGTTGGGGTAATAGTATTGGCACTTGCACCAAAATGCCATATCATGTTCTCTGGGCTAAGATTTGGGTCAAACGATGGACCGGGTCACGCGGATATTCACAAGAAAGAAAATGCGTTTGACCAACCAGAGTGGTTTAAGGGTGCGCGGTTATTGCAAATCGGCCGTCAGTTAGAATCAGACCGACAGACAGCAGCAACAGGTCAACAAGCTAGGAGCTTCCCCCTTCACCCGTCAGGAGGGAGGGAGTAGGAGAAGGAAACTAGGCGCCTTGATTTTTGGACTGCTACCATCACTGCCAGTCCTTCGGTAATTTAAAAACTCTTTTAGAATTTTAACCGAAACAGAATTTAATACCTCAAGTGATCCGCAACCGGCCCAGGAAACGAAGCTATCAACGGAAATAAAACGAACCCATATTTTCAACTGAAAATAATGAATTTTGTTGTCTTTCCATCCAACCACGTTGGAGAACCGTTTTGTCCGGTATGGACAAAATGTTATATTTCCCTCCACAGAATCTTCAGCCCCCTAAAGGTACAAACCAACGACAAGACGTCTCACATCGGCGAGAAGAAATACGGGCATTATTTTACACTGTTCAAAACCGCAATGCTCAAGGTCTTATTATAATTTAATGTTTTTGTTTGCAGAAAATCAAAACCGCACTATTCAAGGTATTGCTGTATTTACAAAGTTTGGCTTGTGGTGGCACAAGGCCAAATAGAGGAAGGAAGATTGCGCTGCGCCAATCTTCCATACGGTGGCTCGAAAATCAGCATTCGAAATCCCATCATTTACAGGACTTGATTATCGCCCGTTGGTGCCGGGTGAAATACTAGACTATCTAACACACCTGTCAAGCCCCTCTGTATTTTTATTTCACAATAAACAAATCACACTAAATGTTGGAGGGGGCCCCCCAAGGAGCCAAGCATATCGGGTCCCCATATCTCTAGCTACGCCCCTGATCGTCCGATACTTTCAACGAACACAATGCAATGCTCAATTGCATTACGAAAGGCAACATAATTTTCTCAAAACAATCTCATGATCATCCAGTGAAAAGGATCACGGATATATATGAATTCGTTTCAGTGGAAGAGACCATCGTTTCGAATGGTGGGTAGGTGGATAATTTTGTTAGCAATATTTTCCCCTTTAAGTGGAAAAGTACATTGAACTAAATGAGATTGATAGACAGATAGATTTAGATTTGTCAGGGTTCCACAGATATATTGCGCCCCAGGAGCCCCCCTGCCCTCTCGCAGTTGCAAGGTCTACGGGTACCACGCACCGCTTCTGATATATGGTATCTTTCAATGATCCTAGCTTTTCTGAAACTTTTCGAGTGCTTGTGGTCGGGTTCTCCCCTACTTTTAAATCATCATAATCGACAACTGATTGTCATCCTCTTCTTAAACCGCTTAAACCAGTTTTGGGCAGTATGGTGAGATATTGTTTCAGTTCCTTCCACGTCCCGAATTCTGCGAGCAGTTTCAGAGACTTTGAAGCCCAGTTTAAAACAATGTCTCAAAATTGCCAGAATCTCAATACTTGTATCCGCCATTATAACATCTGAAACCAAAGGTACAGCTGATTAGTATTAATAATGATATGCTGATGCATATAATAATGATATTAATAATATAGTGGAGTCATAGAAATTAACGGTCTGTAAAGGTCTGAAAAATACGAAAATACTTTTGATACACCGGATTATCTACCATCCGGGACACTAGGCTGAGCTGTAGTAGGGCTCCCCTGACCTTGTGCCCCCGCCCCTTCACTGAACAGAATAAATAACTTATATCGCAATATGAAGTCCTAAGCATTATTTATAAATGTTTATATGTTTCGAGCCTA
>VCCN01001623.1:4629-16258 GCA_006491835.1 Architeuthis dux
ACCATAAGATATATATACCAATATATACATTTTTTTAATAATAATAATAATATAATATAATATATATATACACACACATACACACAAATGTTGAACATTGAAGAAGAAAAACGTTGGACTGCCAAACTATAGTGCCAAATCGAGGAGTGTTATACAAGAGGCTACAATTCTATACCTATTTTTTCATATCTTATACTCGTGTTATACAAGAATCGTGTTATATACAAATAAATATGGTATGTGTGTATTTTGCATTGTCAGTTAATTGTTTGATGAAACGTTGTACCACATTGGTGCATAGTTAGTGGGGAGTTCAATTTGCAATTTAATAAACAGAAGAGTACTTACCGTTTTCTTATCAGGATGTTCAACCACAGCTATTTTTTTAAATGCCTTTCGAATTTCTTTGGTGCTTGCCTCCCGGGGCACATTTAAAATTTCATAAAAGTCCCGGTCAGCTAATGAAAGGGTCAGTAGGTGCAAGCAGAAGAAGCTGAATAAAACCCATGATACCCATGGGGTTGGAGTCTTTACACTGACCAACATGGTCAAATTTGCAGGAACTGTGGAATGAAGGCAGGTCTTGGAGAAACTTGTCTTCAGGTCAAAAAAGACCAAATAGTCCTCAGATCATCATTTTCATAAAAACCAGTCAGAAATCTAGAAAATAATGAAAAAAACAATACTTATTATTCAATTAAAATTTCGTTATTCATCCTTATTATTCAATTAAAATTTCATTATTCATCCTTATTACTCAATTAAAATCATCATTCATCCTTATTATTCAATTAAAATTTCATCATTCATCCTTATTATTCAATTAAAATTTCATCATTCATCCTTATTATTCAATTAAAATTTCATCATTCATCCTTATTACTCAATCAAAATTTCATTATTCATCTGTATTATTCAATTATTATTGGATGAAGTATTATAACACAATATTAGAAACTGTCAACCAAAACTGTCAACATAGGTTGCTTCAGTTTTTAAGTTGACTGTATATCATGCATACAGGTCGCACCAATTTTAGTGGTGGTTCAATTTGTAATTTAAGTTTATGCTAAATTGGTCCCTTAGTTTGTGTCTGGCAGCATTCACGCTTGTCTTTTGAAAATTCTGACTTTTAGTGATCACTGCCCAACAAATGGCGAGAGAAGTAACTTATTTATTGATCACCCCCAACACAGCATGCTGCCAAAAGACATTGGTCGCATGACGGTTTCTATTGAGTGACTAACCAGACCGGTTTTCATTAACTCTTAAATTCATGGACCAATTGTGGAACTCTTCAATGAATAAAATTTAAAATAATTTAGAAAAAAAATAAATTCACCTAATCGTAAAAGGGGGTAATTTCAATCAGGAGTTATTTCCCTTAATAAAATTTATGAATTTAAGAGTTAATTTTAACTAGTTTCCTCCATCTTTATTTATTTTTTTGCTTTTATCACAACTTTGACTCTGGACATCATTCTACAGTTATGAGTAAAAAGCGTGATTGGAAATAAAGAATAAGCCTCTGGTGAGAATCGAATGAGGGATGCGAGTTTGATCCTCACCAGAGGCTTACTCTTTATTTCTGATGTTCACTCGTTGCCGAAGAATGACAAAGTTATGGGAAAAACAACTAAAAATTACGATGAAGCTAGTCACAAAAAAAAAAAAAGTTTCAATGAATGAAAAAAAGGGGGGGAAAAAAAGGTAAAAACATTTTAACAAAGATACCATATATCCCAGTGTATAAAACGGACATTTAAATAGAAACCATCAACAAAAGGTTCCTTCAGTTTTTAAGTTGGTCTGACTGGCTGACTATGTAAAGTATCGCCCATAAGTACACCCCCTACCACTTTTTAATAGAAAGTTAATTGTCTTCTAAACCAAACATAGCAGGAATTTATTATTTCTAGTGGAACATTACACAATCAAAACAGATATTATCAGGTATTATTTATGACCAAACTTTCCAGCATTGAAACTGTTACCAAAAATATTTTTTCGTAGCGTTATACTCATCTTTGGACGGCAACATATTCATATTTTTGGCAAAAGAGTTTCGATGCTGTAGAGTTTGATCATAACTAATACCTGGTAATATCCATTTTGATTGTGTAATGTTCCACTAGAAATAATAAAATCCTGCTATGTTTGGTTTAGAAGACAATTAACTTTCTATTAAAAAGTGGTAGGGGGTTACTTATTTATGGGCGATACTGTCTGATTAGGACTGCTAACTCAAAATTGCTACCAATTTTAGTTATAGTCAGTAAAAAAAAATACCAACTCCAGCTTGAAAATTAAGAAAGGAATTTTTAAATTAAAAAAAAAAAATAAAAAAGTCTGGTTAGTCACTCAATAGTGTTTGTTAATGCTTGCCTTTTGTTAGGTAGTGATCACTAAAATAGTCAGATTAAAAAAATAAATAAAAGGGTGAACACTGCCGGACACAAACTAAGGGACCAATTTAGCATAAACTTACATTGCAAATCGAACCCCCACTAAAAACCTATAGATACATAGCCAGCAAGACCAACTTTCTTTTAGTGATCAGCACCCAACAAAAGGCAAGAGAAGTAACTTATTCATTGATCACTCCTTTTTCCAATTTTTTTAATTGACACCCTCAGCACGGAATTGTTGATTTTTATCATTTTTTTTGAGATTGTTCTTTTTGTATTTTTGTACTTTTTGTAATTTTGTTGTGTGCTTTTAGGTTCTTCCCACCCCCCTCCCCAATGTTCGTTGGCGTGAGTCGTAATTTTTTTGTATTAAAAGAAGCTAGCTGTGTTCGAAAGTGAGGTTGCAATTTGCATATGGATCGCAGTAGCATCAGAAGGTTGTATATTTTGTGTTCAGACGTCAATAGGTCCAGAGTTATATGCAAGGATTGAATGTCCAATTCAAATAAAAGTTTTTGATATTAAGATCTTGGCAGTGTAGCATAATTGTTTGTTTGTTTTTGTTTTTGTTTTTTTTTTTTTGTTTTTTTGGGGGGTGGTTACAGTTTTATTGTTATGATATGCTGCCACAAAAGGGTCATCTCCAGGTCAACACCTGTGTGGAAACGGAGGTGACACGGTCACCTTAGGAAATAGGTATATGCGTGGGTGTCCAAAACAGGATGTGGGGACCAGAACTGACACCTGAGTGGGCGTTCGAGAAACCTATAAAGCAGACCCGGACAGAAAACTCGAGTCCCAAAAGCAGAGTACAGAGACCCAGCCAGGTGGCAGACAGCCTAGAGCTGGGAAGACATAAGACCAAGTTCCCCTGTTGGGAAGAGTCTCTCAGCACCCATCATCTCTCTCCCACTCTTCATCCACCGGCCAACGAAGTGTATGCTGTGTATACTATGAAATAAAAATATGTCCAGATATTTTTACAAGCAAATCTTTGAGTTTCCTTTCTATCCAAGTCCAGGACATTCACCCCACTATACAACATTATTAGTATTGTTTCCAAGATCAAATCTTAGTCTGGATAGGAATTTGTCCATATTTTAGACGTAATATGAGACTAGGGAGATCTGAATATCATTTTTCTTTGAACACAGTTTGTTAGAAACCATCAACCAAAACTGTCAACATGTTGGAAGTGACCCGGTCACCTTATGAAATGCGTGGGTGTTCAAAAAACAGGATGTGGAAACCGGAAAGGACACAGCGTGGGCATTCGAAAACCCTATAAAGCACAGAGCCGAAGAGGAAGCAGAAGAGACAGGAAAACTCGGAACTCAGGACCCAAGCAACGGAGCCGGAAGGCACGAGACTGCTATCCCTGTTGGGGACAGACTGACTGTTCTCCTTATCTCACTCCCACTCTTCATTCTCCAGCCAACAAAATGTATAGTATGAAATAAAAATATGTCTCAAACATAGGTTCCTTCCATTTTTAAAGCAGTTTGGCTGGATATCTATATATGTGTCACGTGTACAAGCCGCACCAATGGAGCTTAGAGGACTCAAAACTTAAACATTTACTCCTTATTTTTGTTTTTTTGAAAATTCCCCTCCAAATAGGTTTTTAGGAGGGTGGGTCAATTTGCAATGTAAGCTTATGCTAAATTGGTCCCTTAGTTACTTACCGCTACTACTGTCTCATTGACCAAGCGGTATGTGACGAAAAAATGCCAAAAACTTTTATAAAAATTAATTTTTGTGCTAATCGTAATAAGAATGGTTAGAGAAGATTCTGATACAAAAAATTTTTTTTATTTTAAGGCTCCCAAAACTGTTTAGAACTGGATATTAGCTAGTTTCTAGTCAGCGAGAAAAAGAAAATTAAACTTAATCTCTTCCTTTTAAGGCTTCCGAAAGTTTGAAATTATGGATGTTAGTTTTGGGCCGGACCCCCAAAATCCCTTTTTTACTTCCAGATTTACAGAACACTTTGGAAATATAGTTTAAAACCTATCCCACCCAGTAAAATGTCTAAAGCATAAAACCAATTCCTTGGAGTAAAATGCAATTTTCCATCCCTAGGATGGCGGGGAAATTATGACCTGGACATCCATACCAATATTTTTCCTTTATTGAATTTATTTATCCCAATATCTTAAAAACACATCAAAATTATGCTTTCAAATTCTGCAAAACCTCCAAAAAGTATTGTGTATAGTTAAAACTTCTTCAAAATTGTAGAAAAACAAGTTTAATCTTTTCCTTTTAAGGCTTGCTAAACTTTGAAATTATGGATGCTAGTTTTGGGCCAAACACCAAAAATACCTTTTTTACTTCCAGATTCACAGAACTCTTTGGAAATATAGTTTAAAATCTGTCCCAATGAAATGTCTAAAGCATAGAACCATTTCCTTGAAGTAAAATGCAATTTTCCAACCCCAGGACAGCGGGGAAATTATGCTTTTAAATTCTATAATCTTTCAAATTCTGCAAAAGCACCGAAAGTATAGCGTATAGTTAAAACTTGTTCAAAATTGTAGAAAAACAAGTTTAATCTTTTTTAAAAATCCTTTTAAGGCAAAACTGTGAAATTATAGAATATGAAATCCCTTTTTTACTTCCAGATTTACAAAACTCTTTGGAAATATAGTTTACATACATTTTTAGTCATTTTTGTTTGACAAATGCTATATACGTGCACCATCATTTTCTAAGACAACCAAAACGTATATATATATATATATGATCCGGAGTCCCAGCAAGATTTTGATGCACCCACAAAAAAAAACATTAGTGAGGTGCAGCACAGTCACATCTTCTTCAATGTACCTATCTGTATAATTTCCAATCACCAAACCTTTCAAAGTTGCAACTGGAGTGGAGATTTGGAAATGAGCTGGAATCTGGCTCACAAGACTTGATTAAATCAAAGCCAAATTAAAACCTGCTAGCTGAAAAACAAAAAGAACCCCCAAAATCCTGAATGAATCACTACCACCTAAATATGCTGTGTTGGGGGTGATCAATTAAAACGTTGGTCTGTGATCACTAAAAAATGTCTGAATTTTCAAAAAAACAAGCAGGCACAAACTAGTGACCAATTTAGCATTGAAAATTGAACCTCAGCTAAAACCCTATTTCGGAGGGGAATTTTCAAAAAACAAAAAAAAAGCATTTTCCCTATGTAATGTTTATATATATGTATGTTAAATCAATAAGTATGTATGTATATGTTAAATTGATAAACATGCCGAAGCAAGCTCCCAAAAGCCTGCAGAAAACACGGACCGGAAGTGGGAACGGGGAAGGCACAATTCTTAACAGGCGAACAGCCCTGTCACATGTGTTTTCTTGTTCTGTCTTCTTTTCTTAACACGCTTAAACATGGTTACAAATCAAATCATTCTAATCTCACACAGTTAGAACAGAAAGACTAACAAAGCGAACAGAGGCACTAAACAAAACAAGAATGTTACACCCTACTCATTGAGGGGAGTGTGTATACAAAATTTCAAGTTTCTATGAACGGTTAGGGCTGGTCGAAGTCTGGATACATAGATAGATAGATGCATAGTTAAGTATAAATGTGTGAACACATGAATAACCTAAACCTTTGGTAGCGGTGACTAACAGTTATAACTTGCTCTGTGTATAAAAGTAACTGCCTTTACATAATTTTCCCTCATAACCTCCCACTGAGCAAGAAATACAAGGTCTGAAAGTTTCTCGACAACCAGGTCAAAATTCAAAATATTCAAGTCACATATAATGTAACATTTTATACCCACAGGATAGAGTCAAGTAACTTCCAACCGATTTTGGGTGTAGAAATTTTCTCTTGAAAAGAAAACTCGGTATTGACACAACTTAAAACTAGAAAGTATACTAACTAAAAAATAAATGAGAATCAGTTCATATATAGCTACGATGGAAAGGGTGTTAATTTTTTGTGAGTTTCGATTTTTCCACAATTATCTTTGGTAAAGATTT
The DNA here is from genome assembly GCA_006491835.1 of Architeuthis dux. Taxonomy (NCBI): domain Eukaryota; kingdom Metazoa; phylum Mollusca; class Cephalopoda; order Oegopsida; family Architeuthidae; genus Architeuthis; species Architeuthis dux. The sequence continues at coordinate 11,028 of VCCN01001623.1, forward strand.
ACATCCGTTAACAAAGTTGAAAAAAAAAAATAGAAACAACTCCGGGGCGGATGCACACGCACCCTGTGTCAGCCGCGCGTCACACCCACCAAAAAACCTTAATGAAAGCACAGAAAGAAATCCATTTAACAACCTTCAAGGGAAGTAACTGAATACTTCGAAGTCTCACTTCCATACAACGGACTGAAAGTAACGATCCTGTTTACCATGCAGTTACATTGTAAATAGAACCCCCACACGTAAAACCTTGAAAAACATTTTTTCTAAAAACTAACAACTTCTAGGAAGATTGTTAGGGTCTAACGGATTAAAAGTACCAAAAATTACTGGCAAAAAAAAATTGTTTCTATTTTTTTTCGACTTGGTTAACGGATGGATGTATATCGTTTTTTTTATGACTTGGTTAATGAATGGATGTATATCTTTACAAAAAATTGTTTCTATTTTTTTTCGACTTGGTTACCATGTCTTTATATATAAAGAAATATCTCACAAGTATTAGGAGAAAAAGGTTTTTTTACAGTTAAACAAATAACTTAAGTCACAGTTAAACAAAATAAGTTAGGTGTTTTTTTCCTGTCAATCATCTATAACTCTCCATAGTCGACATGTTGATATGTGCTGCCTCTTTGATTTTTCTGTTTCCAACAGCCTTCCCTGTCAATAATCTGAACTTCCTCCCAGAGAGGAAAGTGGTCGCCTTTCTCTCTCTAGACATGGTCAGCCATTCCAGATTTTTCTATCTCCCCCTTGATTATGTTTTTTCTGAGCTCCTCTTGGCCAAACACAAACAACAAGAAGGAGTTCAATCATCCGAAGAACTATTTGAATGTGAAAAAATGTGAATTATACATTTTGTACAAAAGTTTTTTTAAATTAAATCCCCTTTTTCTTTTCATTACGAGAAGCAAAGAGCAGCAAGAAGAAGCAAAATAAAGATATAATTTATTACCATAACAATTGCTCTAATTAGTGGTCGACCTATATAGGTTTTGGCCGATGCCGATATTTAGAGAGCAGGGCAGCCGATGACCGCTACATATATAAGGCCGATATGTTTCGTTTGTTTTTTCCATCTAAAATAATGTATTATTTATTTGAACATAGAAAAATATTTGAAAATAAAAAATGTGCATTGTCGCTGTTTGGGAAGTGAAAAAGTTATGAAGTGTATACATTAGTTATAAACACTGTATAGTCTACTTAATGTTTACCCGTTATTTTATTCCCCTCCCGTACAGCTAAAGAAGCCTAAGCCTATCTTACCTCCCTTTCTTTCGTAGGAAAGAAAGAAGACTAAGAACCAACACTACAGCCTCCACCCTCCCTCCATACCCCCTCACTGTGTTGTACGGTCGTCTCTCTGGACTTTACCTCACCACCTCTGACTCGGTCAATCCTTTGATATCGCCAAGAAGAATTCATGAAAAATTACCCTCATGACACTCAATCGACCGATGCTAATTATCTTAAAATGTCAAATATCGGCCGACCTCTAGCTCTAATGAATGAATAATTCTAACACAGCCCTTAACCGTAACTCTAAAATACTGGATCAGAGGCATAGCAATAGGTAGGGCGGATTATACTATAAGGCTGAGTAGGTTTAAGACTAGGGGCCTGGAAAAATTCTGGGATATTCATATTTTTCTTAATTTTATTTTTGACAGAACCGGATTAGCCTATATGCAAATTACGCTACAGCATAGGGACCAAATTAAATAGCAATTTAGAAATTTATCACTACTACTACTACAGGGAAAATAAATTAAACACTAAAACTGTCAAAATAAGAACATTCCCTTAATAAAAACATCCTAACAAATATCTATTTAAAAAATGGAATGAATATATTACACATTAGCACATAACAATCCATTTTATTCACACGATTGACAGATCGCATAAAATTATACACAAAACGGGGGGGGGGGTCAAAATGGGGGATCACATATTGCTAATAACCTAGGGGCCCTGGTATAGGTTAATCTGGCCCTGGCAATAGGGCAGCAAGAGGGGGCAGTCGCCCCCGGGCACAGGCATGAAGGGGCACAAAATTTCCTCTGGCCTATAATGCTTTTAGTTAATAATTATGCCCCCCCCCCCTCGGATATCGTGAAACTTTCCCTGGCTTTGTTTTTAGTTGACCTACTCTGATTGGTAATCATGAAAACGAGATACTACATATTTAAATACTTTCTCAACACACGATTTTAAAAACAAAATTACCAGATAAAAGTTGGTGGTGATAAAATACCACAACCCAATAAAACCTTATTGGCAAACCAGTCAGAATATATTAGGTTGTAGCAAAAGTTCTGTCCGGTGGTTCAATTCATTTGGAAACGCAAATATAGTGGTGATTAAATGTACTTGAAATAGGCTTTTTATTTTTTGACAGCAGTTAATTGCATCATTAAGCCAGCTTCAGTGTAGTTGGGCTGGGTTAAACCTGGGTTAAACCTGGGTTAAACCCAGCCCAACTACACTGAAGCTGGCTAAGATAAGAAAAATGGTGGTTAAATTTGGTATGTCAGATATCCGAACAAAGATTATTTTTTTAAATATTGATATTCTCAGATGTGACAGTCTTTTCACTTAGGCTGTTCCATGCGTTTGCCACTCTTGCAGAGAAGAAATTTTTTCTAACACCAGTGGAGGTCTGTTTATGGCTGTGTCCTCTGGTTTTACTGCACATGTCATCATTTTCTTATCAATCTATGAAATAAAAACATTTTGTTTTGCCTGTGAATGCACTGGACTTATTTGAGACAATTGTACTGTAATGAAGAGGTGCATAAATAAAGATAGATAGATAGATAAATGAAAAGAAAAAATCGGAAATTCAAAATATACAGATTGAAACTAACTAAAACAATCGACTGGACACTTTTGGTAAACAACAGTGGTACTTTTGTTAACATCAAAGGGTGACTCAGGAGGAAAGGAAGTGTGAATCTGATTAATAAACGAGCACAGGGAAATTCAAAATAGCCAAAGTTCAAAATATACAGATTAAACAAAATGAATGAACATAACCGTTAGAAACTATAAACAACCACACTATAAATAAGACTGACAGAGTGAAGACAAGAGAGAGTGTCTCCCAGATAGTGAGTCATCATATCTGAAGCTGCTTCGACAGCACTATCTCTCTCTTGATTTGATGGGAATATCTGTGTGTGACAAGAACCTCTGTAGAATTACGAATAAACAGTATATTCCTTTTTGAGAAAAATTGTCTCCGTCTCGATCCTTCATTGTGTTTCTGGCCAATTCTTTCCAGAGACCAACCTCTGTCTTCCCGAAGTCCGGACACATTGTGCGCCCGATACTGTCCACAACAAGGAGTGTCGAAACCAACTGTCATTGAATGTTGGTCGCCAACATCCAAGAAGGTGATGACGTTACACAATGCCACAGAGTTTTGTCTCGATCGTCATGATCAAAAACATTTTCATTTCTTTCACTAGGTAGATCCCCAAGGTGTGTGGGTCAGCATGTCCAGAAATCATTGACGGAAATCTACTAGAAGGGAATAAAAACTACTCATCACAGGAAAAGAATTGTATCTTTATAAAGAGGAAAGATCAAAATAAGCGAGTTGTTAAAACTAATTGGAGTGAAATATGTTAGAAAAGAAACTGGAAACAGGATGAGTAATGAAACAGGATAAGGAAATAAACAAGGGAAATGCACCTCTTTGTGGAAGGAAAAAGAGCCAATCACTTTTTAAGCTTTTGTAAAGACACAAACATTTGTTACGTAATGGTCGGTGAGAGCCATAGAGCCTTAATTAGTTCTAAATTAAAGCCCACAGTTAAACCAACAATCTTCTCACGATCAGAAGAATATTTCTTCCCAGACCATCTGGGGTCGAAGTGGAATTCTAGCTAGAAAGGAATTAATGCATTTAGTCGACATTTTGAAGCAGAGAAAAATCAAAGAGGCAGCTCACATCAAAATGTCGACTAAATGCATTAGCCAGACAAGTGCGGATTTCAACCCGATGTGGCTTCCACTTCTCAACAAATCTAAACCCGACAAGACAAAGACACAGAAATAGCTGGGCCATGCTCAAAACTATAGAAAAGAACCATTTGAATATTAATGACCCTTCTCAAAACTATAGAAAATGTCTTTATAATTATCATAAGTAAATACAATTATATTTCTATTTAAACTTGATGTTTTTATAATCTGGGATTTTTCTTTTGAGTCTGGGTATTTTTGCCAGCCTGATCTGCGGGTTTCATTGAAATCTCATTGACAACCCTTGGTTTAACCGACCTTAAAAGGCTGGACATCCTTTCCTGTTTAAAGAAAGACGTCTAGTGGAGAACAAACATTAAACAGTTTGTCCTCGAGAACCAAGCAAACAAGTGCAGGTAAAGAAATTGTTAACATATACACGTAAAAAAAAAACCCAGGTCTGGTTAGTCACTCAATAGAAACCGTCACATGACCAACGTCTTTTGGCTGCATGCTGTGTTGAGGGTGATCAATTAAAAAATTGGAGTAAGCAGTGATCAATGAATAAGTTACTTCTCTCGCCTTTTGTTGAGCAGTGATAACTAAAAAAGATGAATTTTCAAAAAGCAATCATGAATGCTGCTAGATACAATCTAAGGGACCAATTTAGCATAAACTTATATTCTAAATTGAACCTTTCCCACTAAATACCTATTTTAAAAAAACAAAAAAGGTTTTCTGTAAATATTTTAATTTTCAGCCCTCTAGCTCCATTGGTGCAGCCTGTACACGTAACAGATAGATATATAGACAGACAGCCAGAATGACTTAAAAACTGAAAAAAACTATGTTGACAGTTTTGGTCGACAGTTTCTAAAAGAAAATTAACTTGAAATACAGATCACAGACATAACTTTTGTGTCCCAGGTATGTTGAGTAGAAGAATAATGCTTAAATAATCCCAATGAATAAATGAATGATTTATAAACAAATACTTAAAATATGTCAGTCTCCTTCAGGCTAGGGCATATATTTACATTAAGCAACTATATACATAGACGTATGTGACTGGCCACTGAGTGGTGTTTAACAAGCTAATCTAGTAGACCATTACTAATGGAGAGACTAATATATATATATCATTCAAATGGTTCTTCGGACGATTGAACTCCTTGTTATTTGTGTTGTAAACACAACGTTTCGGTCAATTAATTCTGCGGCCTTCTTCAGGTGTAAAATCTGAGTGATGGGTTAAACAG
>VCCN01001623.1:70528-82684 GCA_006491835.1 Architeuthis dux
AAAGGTTCTTTTTTTTAACTAGTGTCTTGCGACTTTGTTGGGGGGTTCTACCCCTCTGCAGGGGATGCAGTCGGCACATTCTAGGCCCTGGCCGACAGGACTGGGTCCTGGTTTGGGGGGGCTCTTACCTCTCTTTAGGGAATGCAGTCAGCGTATTCTAAGCCCCAGCCAACAGGGCAGGATTGTGTTAATATTTCAATGTTTATTTACAGCATCCTCAGAACATTGCTACTAAAAGTGACTTGAGTTGTTTATTTATAAGAGTACAGTAAACCCTCGACTTAACAACATTAAATGGGGAGATGGGATGTCTGTTAATAGTGAAAGTTGGTTATGACTGAATGCAATCTAGGAGGCCATTTTTTTACCATTTTGTTTTTTTACATTAAAAAAACAACAAAATTTTAATACAATGTATAGTACTGTACAATATATAATTATTAAATCATAATAAAGAATATGTAATATTTACTCGCCTTTTTGACACTGTAGTTAATTGGTTCTTAATTCTTTTTGGGCGGTGACCCATAATCATATCTAAAATCTATCTTGGAGACTCATTTTAGACATAATTAAAAAATATTGGTTCTCATAAAGAAAAATGAAAGGTAATTTATAGTATTTTATTAATGACAAATACACAAAAATAAAATAGAATATTCATGAAAAAGGCCTGTCAAATCCGTTATATTAGGCTCTATTAAATCAAGGGTTTACTGTACATTATTAACAAATAATTGACTATTATATCTTTTGTTGGTTTGTTATGTTCTGTGTTTAGCTGTGTTGGTTAAAAACATGTTTGGTTAAAACCGTATTTAGCTGTGTAAGAAAAAAAAGGGAGAAACAAAGACACGTGTGCTTAGGTTGATAGCCGCTGATCACAAAACTGTTCTCAGCTCCCAGTTGCGGACCCTCACTTACGGTATCGGAAACGACGCTCCCTCTGAGGTAGCTTCCGCTACGACTTGTTTATTTACATTAAACATACAGATGAAAAGATATATAAATACATAAACATTACAAAGACTAAAATCAAATGCAAACAGATTGTGGGGGGGGAGGTGGGCATGAGCAGAATTTGATCTGATGCACACATCTGTTTGATAATCAAATGTTGATTGTCTACAGCAGGGGTTGATATCGACCCCTGGGGGTCGATTGGACTATCCAAGGGGTCGATAAATGCATGGGGGGTCAAAAGGGGCTCTATAAATGCTGTGAGGGTCTATTGAACTTTGGGGGTCAAAAGCTGACATTCGTATAAGAAATAGAAATACATGAAATAATTTTGCTGATACACATTTCTGATTTATATATAATCAGTTCTTATTGTCTATTTTATATTCTGTTTACTGAAACATATTGTTGATACCACACTGGAAAGCAGAGTGTGGTATGCAGTTTCCCTCACTAAACACACACAAACTTATATTTATCTGTACACCTGCCATTTACCATGAGAGGGAGAATTGGGTTCATGTTTAACCACCAAATATAAACACATGTAAGTATGTGTTTTCTTTCAGAAATATCAGATTTAAAAAAAAGGCATTTGTGAAAAGAATACTGTATTTGCCAGTATATTAGATGGACATCTAATTTTAAAAAATCTAAATATTACACTGTGTCCAATTATTATGACTAGGAGACTATCCTATTTTCCTAAATATAAAGAGCCTCTTATTTCAAAGAACTATGACACTGTTGATACAAATTAGAAGTGAATAATAAGGACTAAACCAGGGGTCTCCAAAGTGGTCGATATCAACCCCTGGGATAAATGAGACTATCTAAGGGGTCGATAAATGCTATAATCGATATAATCATATCAACAAGTATGTTTCAGTAAACAGAATATAAATTAAATAGACAATAAAAACTAATTATATATAAATCAGAAATGTGTTTCAGCAAGTTGTATTTTTAATTCTAATATAAATGCAAAAGTTGACATTCATATTAGAATTAAAAATATAACTTGCTGAAACACATTTCTGATTTATATATAATTAGTTTTTATTGTCTATTTAATTTATATTCTGTTTACTGAAACATATTTGTTGATATGATTATATACTATGGATTTTGTCCTTTTCATATTGTAGAAATGGCGACTGTGAAAAATAGTCAATAACTCACCTGAAGTTTTGCCAGCTGTTCACTTTTAACCTTTTCATGTTCGGCAATGATTTCTTTGTGTTTCCTTCAAGGAATTAAAAAAAGAAGTTCAGCCAGGGTACGTCAGGTTTGTTTAGATTCAAATTTTGTGCAAAAAAAAAAACGGCTGAATTCATGGCTTTGGTTCAATTTTGTATACCTTTCAAAATATTGCATTCAAAACCCTGGATTATCTCCCTTGTATTTTTTTGTCTAATAAATTCAAATAGTTCTTTGGACGATTGAGCTCCTTCTTGTTGCTTGTGTTGTAAACACAACGTTTTGGACGATCCATTCTTCGGCCTTCTTCAGGTGTAATATCTGAATGTGAAACGAGGTAACCCGTATAACATAGGATTCTGGTGTTTCTTTGTCCTTTATCCAAACCCGATAAGACAAGTACAAAGAAACACCCAAATCTGACTTTATAAGAGTTACCTCCTTTGAAATTAAATAAGCTTCTGTTTACCCCATCACATTAGGATATTACACCTGAAGAAGGCCGAATAATGGATCAGCCCAAACGCTGTGTTAACAACACAAACAACAAGAAGGAGTTCAATTGTCCGAAGAACTATTTGAATGTTAATGACCCTTTTCAAAACTATAGAAAATAACTATTTGAATGTTAATGACCCTTCTCAAAACTATAGAAAATAACTATTTGAATGTTAATGACCCTTCTCAAAACTATAAAAATGTCTAATAAATTATATTGAATTTCAGACGCTATTTTTATATACTTTAATGCGGTCCACATTCTCCCTTAGGAATACTGAAAGGTAGGTAGGTACAGACCATTAATAAATCTGTGAGTAGTAAGGTCACTTATGACAGCTGTGAGTCAATATGTTTTGAATTACTGTAGTGATATTTCTTTTTAAATCATTATTATTACAAGTCCATGACCCTTTGCTTCACTGGTGATTATCATAAGTGTACAACAACAGGTTCGGCTGATGGCTGCTACTAATACTATAAGATAAAAACCTTTTTTCCATATACTTTTTACTTTAAAACCCTCCCCCAGGTCCATTGAGTATGCATGCCAAATTTGGTTGGGCTGTGTCTATGTTCAGGTGGTTTCTATAGTGTGACAGAAAACACATAGATGGACAACACCAAATTATCTTATATATAATAAAGATTTGCTTAACTTCTATGTCACAATGTTTCTCTCTGAAAATTGTGTTTTACCCCCCCCCCCCCCCCCACAAAAAAAAAACGGTTGTATGCTTTAGATATTTCACTCTAGATGGTTTTAGACTGTAATTTCCAAAGAGTTCCATGATTTAGGCTAAAAAAACGCATTTTTAAAACTGTACAAAAAGTAACATTTAGAATTTTTAAGTACGGAAGACTAAAACGGCTATATTGTTATTTTTTGTTTACACAACTAAAACTAAGGAAGTCGAAATTATTATTCAATTTTTTTTTTTTTTTACATTCACTGCATTTATTTCGATAGGGGTTCAATTTTGTTTTTAGTATTCATAAAATTTACATAAAAGTGAATAAAAAAGTTTTTTCTACGAAAACTGCGATGTAAACTAAACCAATTCTTGACCAAAACCCATTGTATTAATTTTAATTACTATTTACCTTCATAAAGCACATAGAATTACTTATTTGCTATTCAAATATTAGGATGCCTGTCTTTAAAGAATTAACTGACACAACAAATAAGTTCAAACCAAATCTTCATTATTACTTTTTCTAAGTACTAAAAGTTACTGTCAACAATAATGTTTACTTAAATTTCTGCTGTAAATAAAACTTGAAGTTGAAAAAAAAAAGTTTTTTATTTAAATTTACTCTCATACTTCAATTTGTTTGGAATAAATTAAACAATAAACTGAATTTTTCAACCGGTTAGTTTACATCACAGTTTTTCGTAGAAAAAACATTTTTATTCACCTTTTATGTAATATTTTATGAATACTAAAAACAAAATTGAACCCCTATCAAATTAAATGCAGTGAATGTAAAAAAAAAAAAAATTGAATAATAATTTCGACTTCCTTAGTTGTGTAAACAAAAAATCATAACAATATAGCTGTTTTAGTCTAGCGTACTTAAAACTTCTAAACATTACTTTTTGTACAGTTTTAAAAATACGTTTTTTTAGCCTTAACCATATAGCTGTTTTAGTCTAGTGTAGTATTCTGTAAGAAGTGCCTACTATTTACTTAAAAACAACACCTAATTTACCTTCAATTTTTATTAACTCTAGCTGAAAATACTCGGCCTCCAGTTGGTTATCCGCAGCTATATGAAGCCTACAGCCATAAAACTGTGAGTTAAGTAACAATTTAATGTTTTACGGCCATAGGCTCCATATAGTTGGGGATTGCCGCCTGGAGGGCAGGTATTTTCAGCTAGTACATATAAGATTGTAAATGAGTCAGTTTTATAGGATCTGATTCTTAAGTTATGAACAGTTAAGTGATTTTGGATTTACCAATGAGCAACTTACTTTTTCAGTGAGTCAAGAGCATTTTCATATTCCGCGAAGGCAATTTTATTTTGGTTCTCAGACTCGAGTCTGTCGAGACGGATCTTGAGTTCCTGATTTTCCTGGACTTCTTGCACAAGTTCCTCTTCAAGTTTGTTGCATCTCTCACTCTTCAGGCACAACTGGTCTTTCAGTTCTTGGACTGCGAAAGAAAAGAAACAACGTCTTACCATTATTTCCACAGGATGCAAAAAATATGAAACTAGCATTCCAACAGCATTTATGAATCACCACCCATATATGCTGTGTTGGGGGTGATCAATTAAAAAGTTTGGCAAAAAACAAGCGGGCACAAACTAACATAAGCTTACATTGAAAATTGAAGCCTCCTCTAAAACCCTATTTTGGAGGGAATGTTTCTACTATAAACAGTTAGATCTGGATGAAGTCCTGATACATTGATAGATAAATTGAACCCCTCTCTAAAAACCTAGCAAAAAGTTGGAATATTAATGACTCTTCTCAATTATGGACAATACAAAGATCTTTGTTTTTCTAGCTGTACCCTACTTCCTCTACTTCTCTGATGCAACTAGATGACCCAGTTTCCCCAGTCTCATTGGTGGTCTCAAGGAAACGGGTAGTACAATAGAGAGTATAACTGTAAAAAAGAGTGTTGAAAGTGTTAATTATATTAATCACTGTTACCCACAACACTGGTTTATTGCTGGGTTTTGGTTATTCATGTGTTCTAACATTTATATGTATCTATGTATCCGGACTTTGGCAAATAGGGTTCAATTTTCAATGTAAGTTTATGCTAAATTGGTCACTAGTTTATGCCCATTTGTTTTTTGAAAATTCACACATTTTTTAGTGATCACAGCCCAACTTTTTAATTGATCACCCCCAACACAGCATATATGAGTGGCAGTGATTCATAATTTCCCTCAGAATGCTAGTCTTGTTTATGATCAACCAGAATGAACACGGATTTTTTACACATTTTCCAAAAAATAAATAAGCAAAGGATACTACTTTATAATTAGCATTTAATAGTTATCTCCCTTGACAAAGGTTTCCCACAAATATATAGACATATATGTGGATTATATTATAAGTAGATTTTTAAAATTAATTATTCTATTATTTTTTTTATTGTATTTATTATGATTTACTATTTTCTTTTTCTTTGAAAGGATGAGAATAAAAGTGTTAGATATCATGTGCGAAACTAACGCACATGTTATCCCTGCATACAACGGCAGGACACTCGAATAAACAAGTAGTTCTGTAACTAACACAAGCGTGTCTGGTTGTTCATTTTTTAATGTACTGACTGTTTTCCCATCCAATGAAATCTGCCTAGTATCTAACAAAAAGGAAATCAAAATGTTGTTCCCTACTTTCTGTCGAGTGAGTGTAAAAGACGTCTCGGTTCTTTGTTTTTTCCGATTTTATCTGTTCCAAAAGGATCAAGTTCTCTGCCGTGAGCAAATCTAGACGTTGTTCCATCACAGACCTGCAAAAAGCAAAGTTGGTTCACATTAAACACTTCTGATAACATAAAAAAACTAGCATTCCAAGGGAAATTATGAATCATCACCACCACCCATATATGTTTCTTTTTACAAAAAAATTAAATTATCTTGATGAAAATGTTACTAGTAAGGTTTGAACCATAAATTCATGATTTAAAAAAAACAAGTGTGAATGCAGCCGGACACAAACTAAGGGATCAATTTAGGATAACCTTACATTGAAAATTGAACCCCCTCTAAAAACCTATTTAGGGGGTGAATTTTCAATAAAAAAACAACATTTTCCCTACTCATTGAAGGGAGTGTGTGTGCAAAATTTCAAGTTTCTACTATGAACAGTTAGGGCTGGGCAAAGTCCAGATACATAGATACATATAAATGTGGGAACACATGAATAACCTAAACCCAACAACAGTGTTCAAACCAGTCTGTTGTGGATAGTGTTGATTAATAGCATTGTTTCTGATTAATGCTAACCCTGGAGTGGGAGATTTAACATGAAGGAAGGAATTTTGTAGAGACATCATAACTATACTGACATCTCTAAAAAAGACAAAAAAAGCAATTGAAATTTTGGCAAAGTAGGACGACTTAACCATCAAAAATGGATCACATGATAAGGACTGATTTGACCGATCAAAGAAGGTAACATTTTTTAACTTTTGTACCAAGCTGGCACAGCAATGACTGTTTGGGTGATCAATTAAAAAGTTGGAAGAAGGGGTGAATAAGTTACTTCTCTTGCCTTTTGTTGGGCAGTGATCACTAAAAAAGTATGAATTTAAAAAAAAACAAGTATGAATGCTGCTAGACACAAACTAATGGATCAATTTAGCATAAACTTACATTGCAAATTGAACCCCCCACTAAAATCCTACTTGGGGAGGGGGGTTAAAAGAAAATGCTTTTTCTAGACATGATAAGGAGTAAATGTTTAAATTTACAGCCATCTAGCTCCATTGGTGCAGCCTGTATGCACAATAGATAGCCAGCCAGATCCACTTAAAAACTGAAGAAACCTATGTTGACGGTTTCTAATCACAATGTAATAAATAAATATTTAAGACTATATTTATTCATATTATTTAAATAATTATTAAAAACATGTTTCAAATAAAGAAATGAATACTATTCATTGGATGCCATAATCACCTGAAGATGGTAAGAGAATTAACCAGCTTAAATGTTGTAGAAAAAGCAATCAAGATGAGGATCAAAATCACATTAAATAACACTGTGCAACATATTTTTACTTTTTTTTCTTGTTCCTGGGTAATAAGTGTTATCTTCTAATTGAATATGTCTAAAAAGTATAGAAAATGTCAATTATTCCCCTCAAATATTGCTTTTGTGACCCAGGACAGTGATTATTTGAAATCTACTTATTTCCAATTGGACAACGGGTGAATTTGCACATTTTTAATCACAAAGTAAGAAAAACAATTACACATTGCTACTCTCTACAAAGCGCTTAGTCATAATGTTTAAAAAAAACAGCTGCGATCTTCAATGGGGAATTAGCTCAGATGGTAGAGTGCTTGCATGTGAGGGGTACCGGGATCGATGCCCGGATTCTCCAGCCTTGGATATTCCTTTTTTTACTTGCTTGACATGAATAGCCTTTGAATAGCCTTTATCATCACTATAAATCTAACTCATTATGGGGTTCTATGTTGTAATGGTTAGCACTCCGAGTTCAAATCTTGGTAGAACCTAATTCAGGTATAGAAAATGTCAATCATTCCCTTCAAACTTTGCTTTTTCGACCAGGACACTGATAATTGGAAATCTACTTATTTCCAATTGGACAATGGGCAAATTTGCATATTTTTAATCAGATAAAGTAAGAAAAACATATAAATATCACCGTCCTGGTCACAGAAGCAAAGTTTGAAAGGGAATAATAGCCATTTTCTATACTTTTTAGACATAAGCAAAGTTTGAAAGCCATTTTCTATACTTTTTACACATAAGCAATTAGAAAATAACACTCACTACCCAGGAACAAAAATTGTGTTGCACAGTGTTATCACATCAAGTTTTAGTCACACAAAGCAAATACAAGAGAGAGAGTGGTGGTTGAGGAGGCTGGTCAAACATTCTTGTGACATTATTGGTTTCATTGGTAGAGAAAAAAATCTAACCTTTCCAGAAAATGGCCGCTTCCTGAGGTCAGTTTCTGCAGCTTTTCATGAAGATTATCATTCTCAGTGATTAACTCATTGCAATGGTTGGAGGCCTTCTCAAATTCTTTCTGAAAAGATAAATTTGCTTTCTTAGAAGGTTTTTAAAAAAAGAAAAGGCATAGAGGTTTAAAAAGATAATAATTATGACTAGCATTCCAAGGGAAATTATGAATCACCGCCGCCTATATATGCTGTATTGGGGGTGATCAATTAAAAAGTTGGAAGAAGGGGTGTTACATCACTTGTCTTTTGTTGAACTGTGATCACTAAAAAAAGGTCTGAATTTTCAAAAAACGAGCGGGCACAAACTAGTGACCAATTTAGCATAAACTTACATTGCATATTGAACCCCCCACTACAAACCTATTTTGCAGGGGAATTTTCAAAAAACAAAAAAAACATTTTCCCTACTCATTGAAGGGAGTTTGTGTGCAAAATTTCAAGTTTCTACTATGAACCGTTAGGGTTGGGAAAAGTCAGATACATACATACATATAAATGTTAGAACATATGAATAACCTAAACCCAGCAATAAACCAGTGTTGTGGGTAACGGTAATGCTTTTTTACAGTTATACTCTATTGTGCTATCCATTTCCTTGAGGCCTCCAATGAGACTGGGAAACTGGGCCATATAGTTACATCAGGGAGGTATAGGAAATAAAGTACTGCTAGAAAAACAAAGATCTTCGTATTGTCCATAATTTTGAGAAGAGTCATTAATATTCCAACTTTTTTCCAGAAAATTCAATCTCTTCTTCCCATCTTTGATTAAATTGGTCGAAACATTGTGTTAAAATCAAAGATGGGAAGAAGAGATTTGATTGTCCAAAACAAGTTGGAAGATCTTCGTATTCAGCAGTCGTGACCCAGGAATACTATCTACAAAGAATTTGTGGAAAGCACTGAAAGTGTAAATAAATTATAATAAATAAATAACAATAACATATTACGTCTTTGTTATTTGTTGGTTTGTTATGTTCTGTGTTTAGCTGTGTTGGTTAAAAACACGTTTGGTTAAAACCGTATTTAGCTGTGTTAAGAAAAGAAGGAAGAAATAAAGACACAATATGTTCAGGTTGATGGCCGCTGCTGAAAGAGACCGTTCCCAGCTCCCAGTTCCAGGCCCTCATTTCCAGTATCGGAAATGAGGCTCCCTGCCGGGCCTGTGGGGTAGTTTCCATTTTGGCTTGTTTATTCACATTAAACATACAGATGAAAGGATACATAAACATGATACATAACAATAATATTTTTTCAAATTTACTAGACAGTCCTGTTGCTCATTGTGTCAGCCTTTGAGAGAGAAATCAGTGCAATCTGATGTGACCAGAATGAACCCGGATGTTTTAGCATTTGCAAATAAATCAATAAATCAAGGAGATTACTATATAATTAGCATTTAATGGCTATATCTCTGACAAATTGGTCATTATAATATAGATAGGGGTGAGCTTGAACACAGACCTCACACTATAATTGCTAACTTGGAAATCATCCGTTTTTTTGCATTCTCTAAGTATGTTTTAGGGGTTACTTAATTCAATACCTCTGGCTACAATGCAATGTTCTGGCTACTTTGATAAACAGAATTAGACTTTTAGTAATATATAGAAGTGGGCTTCTCAAAGTAGGGGTCGAGACTCCTCCAGGGGTCATGTAAAGATTATTGGGGTCACAGAAATATTTGCAAGTTTCATTTTTTTAAAGTATAATTATGTAACTAGTGTTTTGTTTATTATCTCCTCCTTCTGGTGCTTAAAACGGCTCAGTGCTATTCACTAATTTTTCAAAAATAAATTTTGTTTTTGTTGTGTTTTAGTAATTTATTTTTAAAAAGTATTTTTTTCTTGCCATAAAACTTAATCTGTAAACTTAATTTGATTTATAAATACGTCGCAATTTTTTACAATTTTTCGGTCTTTATTTGTTTCTATATTTAGTTACAGTGGCATTCATCTTACCAAAAATCATCTTGCCGAAGTCGTTTTACTGAACGTTGGTCACTTTTTTTCAGAGTGTATTATTTACCAAAAACACTTTTTTTTCTAAAATTACTGCGATGGGAGTATGTTAATGTTTACAATTTATGAAAATCAAAGTATCTATTGTAAATCTGGTATTTATTTACAATACGATAAAATTTATGAAGGAAAAAAAAAAGGATTTTATTTACAATTGTATGTGTCTGTACGTGATTTATTATCTTAAAGTCTGTACGTGATTTATGAAAAGAAAAAGGATTTACAATAAAATGGAATTTTATTTTCATTTTATTTCAGGTATTATTTGGATTAATCTTAAATTCAACTTTAAATGCCAGATTCATGGAACACCTAGTGAGAAACAACCTCACTAACAATGTATTTTGAACACAATCACACTGACAACCACTCCATGACAAATACTCTAAAGCAGCTGATATACAAGTAGTCATAACAGTACAGAGTTTTGAATAAGATATTAAAAAAAAAACCTACCTTGTACATAGCAACATTGGCTTCAAGTTTCTCAATCTGATCTCCATATTCCATGACAAGCGGGGAGAGATATTTCGTGCTAATCTGAAAAATCAAGACATTTCAAAATGCCATGTCAAATGTTGATTCCACATAAATTTAATAATGCAAAACTGAAAATAAAATAAATGGATCACATGACTCCTCTTATTTGTAAAGGAATGGCAGGCATTCCTTTACAAATACGAGGATTCATGTGAACCTGGAACAATTTTATGAAAAATAAGTCAGTAGTTTAGGTTTTAGGATTATTGATACACATTTTAACATTTTATTTTAGTGTGAAAAAAAGTATACAATTTGTATATACAAGCACACATCATAACAATCATATTTACACAATATCTAGGGCCTTAAACCTTTTGCGGTGGTGTAATAAACATCATAATTCTGCTTAAAATTATTTACATCTGTTGATAGCACTACATATTCCTGTAATCTATTCCAAAGTCCCACCACTCTATTGCTAAAAAACGAATTATTAAAAACAACTAAAATTAGGTTGAAGGTAAAACCTTAATAAAAAATGTAATAATAGTGGTGTGTTACAATACTTCATCCAATAATAATAAAGATTGATTTATAAGTTGTATAAAAACAACTAAAATTAGGATGAAGGTAAAAACTATTCAAATTTAATAAAAAGTGTTGTTTTGATTGATCAGATGAAGATGAAGATTTCTCATCTAAATTACAAAAAGATATTCACAGCTGTACTTACAAGCCAAGAAGGAATTGGCCCCTGAGTTGGTAAACCTTCAATATTTTGACACTGAAAAATAAAACAAGAGCAGTTATAGGAAACATCGGATTATTGCAAATTTTACAAAACGTTTTCAGAAAGACCAGAAGTTATTAGGTTGATACAACTTCATCATCATCAGCCTTTTAATGTCTGTCGTTGGACATAGACCTTCCCCAAGATTGGCAAGACCTTTCCCAAGTATCGCCAGACCTATCGGTCATGGGCATTGCAGAGCCAATATTTTCTTAACTTGTCTAAATCATCACAACATCTTATCTTTTGCTGACCACAATTTCACATATGATCTCTTGTGATCCATGATGTGAGTCAAATCAGTCCTTATGATGCAATCCATTTTTGATGGTTAAGTCATCCTACTTTGCCGAGAAAAAACAGGAGTCAGAGATATTAGAAAATCCATTAGAAAAATCAAATAGCAACAGGCCATGTTGCAAGAATGTCAGGAAACCGCTGGACATCATTTTATAATATCTCTGACTCCTGTTTTTTCTTGGCAAAGTAGGATGACTTAACCGTCAAAAATGGATTGC
>VCCN01001623.1:119935-150693 GCA_006491835.1 Architeuthis dux
ACCCCCAACACAGCATATATGGGTGGTGGTGATTGATAATTTTCCTTGGAATGCTTGTACATGTTTTTTTAAATTTTGATTTAAAATATGATGGACACTGATAACATTATCAGAAATTTTGCAATGAAAAAATTCCTTCTTGCAGGAAGATACACATTAAACTTTTTCCCAGATTATATAGTTCAACAATCATTTTAGTGCTTATAAAGTGGGGTATATATTACAGTAAGATTGTGAAACTAGTGATTTCATGAAATCCGTAGGGAGTTTGTGAAATCCCTGAGCATTTCAGTAATTTCATAAAATCCCTAGTTGCACAATCTGTGTAGTAATGAGTAACAGGCTTGTGATGCTTACATCTGTAATGAGTTCTGAAACATAGATAACAAAACCTGTAACAAAACCCGTAGCAAACACCACCCACTTAGACACGGATACACATTTAATAGATTGAAACACACTGATAACAGCCACAAATAGCCTCTTCCCCCAACATGAGGCTGACATGATCTACAACTACTTAAGCAACATCTGGGTTCTTCCGTTTGTATTAGTTTTTGGTTTACTTCGGCTGTACTCCATTTCTCCCTGATGAAGCCTCTGATGATACAGGCAAAATGCATTGGAATTTTTAATAAAATTTCCATATTGTCAAGCTGCAGGATAAAGTCAGTTTTGCTTTCCTATGTAACAAGAACAAGAACAAGAACAAGAACAAGAATGATGCTCACCAAAAATAAGGGAGTAGACCAATATGTAAAATACCTATTCCCCTACTGTAATGTTTGTTTTTAATTAATCGTTCTGAATTTAGGAGTCCAATGTTGCCAATTTAGATGCCTTTTTTTAAGTGATCAGCGTTGCAAATTTAGTTGCCTTTTTTAACATTAATTTTTTGAATTTTGTGGTGAACAGTGTTGTTAATTTTGATGCCCTTCTTAACATTATTTTTTTGAATTTGTGAGTCCAAATGATAAAAAACATAAATTTTTTTGAATTTTTGGGGTGACCAGTGTTGCTAATTTAGATGCCTTTTTTAACATTAATTTTTTGAATTTTGGATTCCAGTGTTGCCAATTTAGATGTTTTTTTTAAAAATTAATCTTTTGAATTTTGGAGTCCATTTACTAGACCTAAAATTTAAATGATTTTTTAAAATTAAAGATTTTTTGGAGTAACCTGTGTGCCAATTCAGATGCATTTTAACATCAATTTTCTGAATTTTGGGGTGACCAGTGTTGTTAATTTTGATGCCCTTCTTAACATTAATTTTTTGAATTTGGGAGTCCAAATGTTAAAAAACATTAATCTTTTAAATTTTGGAGTGACCAGTGTTGCTAATTTAGAAGCTTTATTAACATTAACTTTTTGAATTTGGCGTCCAGTGTTGCCAATTTAGATGAATTTAAAAAAAAAAAATTGGAATTTGTAGTCCAGTGTTTCTAATTTAGATGCCTTTTTTAACATTAATTTTTTGAATTTTGGGTCTAGTATTGCCAATTTAGGTGATTTTAAAAAAATAATTTTTTAAATTAATCTTTTGAATTTGGGAGTCCAGTGTTGCCAATTTAGAAGAATTTCTTTCTTTATTTTTTTTTAATTAATTTTGGATTCCAGTGTTGACAATTCAGATGTTTTTTAAAAAAAATTAATTCCTCTGAATTTTGGAGTCCTGTATTGCCTATTCAAATGATTTTTTAAAATTTAATTTCACGAATTTTGTAGTGATACCCAAATTCGAAAAATTGATAAAAACAAAACAAAAACAATTCTAAATAAAATTGGCAAGACTGGAGAAGAGTGCTTCTTAAAATAAATAGTTTAAGCATAGGAATTTTTTTTTTCTTCTTCTCCCCTCATTTCATGAGCTGCAACTGACGGCTCTTGCCATTTCGTTTCTCGCGTTTCACTTTTTCGATGCACTCTCGAACATGGCCAAATCACGCATGCGCAATAGCGTCTTCATTACTGAAAATTTGAAAAAGTAGTCGCTTCGCCGACTTTTTTTTCCTCAACCTCGCTTGGGTTCAAGTTTGGTTTTAAGCCTGAGATAAGGGAATACACAAATAGGGCACAGAGAATTCAAATAAGACAGGAAACATCGGTGATCCAGACACGAGGGAGGCCTCTTTTTGGGCAGGTATATGGATCCAAGAACTGCTTGGTTTCCACCGGAGCAGCTTGGACCAGCGCATGCCCTTTGGATGACGATTTGCGAAACGCAAATAGGCGTGGACACCATGTACCTAAACCATAATAATAACTTTTTAAATGCCGACCAGAAGCACCATGAATTCATCCCCTTGGATTTTGTCAACGTGGACGGAAAGAATGGTGACCACAGTAATAATGTGGTGACTGCACAGAATCAGCTGAAGCGAAAACGTGACAATAATCGTGCCAGTACGTATGGCTTGAATCATTCCTCGTTGAAGCATCTCATAAAAGATGGCGTATTAACGCCCTGGAAAAGCAAGGATAAACGTTACGAACCGGATCTTCTAGGGTACGTGAAGCTTTCTTAAAATAAACTACGATCTTCCACCCGTTATTCTATGTTGTCAATTTTTGCTGTCCTCTATTTTAACCACCCGTATCATACCTTCAAAGTGGAAGCATGTCGTTTGACTCTAAAGTGGGGGTTGGGTTTAGTATATAGATTTAATACCAAACCGGACCCCCATTTTATGTTCGTTTTCTTTTTTCACTTGACAGTTCGTAAGCTTACGCCTTGCAATAATGAAACCAAGATAAAAGTTACGAACCTGGTCTTCTAGGGTACATTTTTTTTCTTACAATAAACTACAATGTTCCACCCGTTATTCTATGCTGTCAATTTTTGCTGTCCTCGATTTTAACCACCCGTATCATTCCTTCAAAGTGGAAGCATGTCATTTGGCTCTAAAGTGGTTCGATTTAGTATATAAATTTAATATCAAACCGGACCTCCAATTTAATTTTTTTTTTTTTTTTTTTACTTGACAGTTCAATGTTCATAAGTTTACGCCTTGCAACAAAAACAGGATAAACGTTACGAACCTGGTCTTCTAGGGTACATGAGTTTTCATAAAATAAACTACAATGTTCCACCCGTTATTCTATGGCCTCTGTTGTTGCTGTCCTCAATTTAAACCACCCGTATTATACACTTGAAGACTGAAGTGGAAGCATGTCATTTGGCTCTAAAGTAGGGGTACGATTTACTATATACATGCAATACGAAATTGGACCCTCACTTTTGGTCCTTTTTTTTTTTGCTTGACAGTTCATAGTTTACGTCTTGAAAAAAAACCACGTTACAAACCGGATTTTCGGGTATGTCAGTTTTCTTGGAATAAAATCAAATGTCCCACCCGTTATTTTCTGGTCTCAACTTTTGCTGTCCTTAAATTAAACCACCCGTATCATTCCCTTAAAGTGGAAGCGTGTTGCGTGGCTCTAAAGTGGGGGTTCTATTTACAATGGAAGTATGATTATAAACTGAACCCCCACTTTTTGTGAAGTGTTGCTTGTCAGTTTATGATTTTGAAAAACATGGATAAACGTTACGGACCGAAACTTATAGGATACGTAAAGCTTTATTAAAATAAACTACAATCATCCACCCGTTATTTTATGGTCTCAACTTTTGCTGTCAGTGTCTTCAATTTAAACCACCCGTAAGTGGAAGCATGTTTAGTGGCTCTAAAGTGGGGGATTCAGTTTAAATTTGACGTATCATTCCAAATTGGACCCCCATTTTGTTAGTATGTTGCTTGTCAGTTTAACAAGGTTTAGTTTACGCCTTGTTGAGAAAAACAAGGATAAACGTTACCAACCGGATCTTATATGGTACGTAAACCCTTTTTTTAAATAATCTACAATTTTCCACCTGTTATCTCTTGTTCTCAACTCTGGCTGTCCCTAATTTAAACCACCCGTATCATTCAGTTAAAGTGGAAGCATGTCTAGTGGCTCTAAAGTGGGTGTTCAATTTACAATGAACGTACATTTTCAAATTGGACACCCATTTTGTGTCCTCTTTTTGTGTTGCTTGTCGGTTAGTTTTTGACTTGGACAACCAAGGATACGTTACAAACTAGATCTTATGGGGGAGGTAAACCTTTTTAAAAATAAATTCGTGTTCCACCCGGTATTTCCTGTCAACTTTGCTGCCCTGTCCTTAATTTAAAACCACCCATATTATACACTTGAAGTGGAAGCGTGTCATTTGGCTCTAAAGTGGGGGTTCGATTTACTATATTCATATAATCCTACATTGGACCCTCATTTGTGTTCGTTTTTCTTTGCTTGTCAATTCGTAGATTTTTCAAAAACATTAAACGTTACGAATCCGACTTATATGGTACGTCTCTCTATAAATGTTCCACCCGTTATTTTATAGTCTAAACTTTCCCTGTCCTTAATTTAAACCACCCGTACTATTCCCTTAAATGTGGAAAAAGCATGTAAAGTGACTTTAAAGGGGGGTTCGATTTACAATGAACCAATAATCTTAAATTGGACACCCATTTTGTGTTTTTTTTTTTGTTTTTTTTTCTGGACAAATTCAGTTCATATTTTACTGAAAACCAATTATACTATATATATATAATATATATATATTTTTATATTAACTAATTATATATACTAACCCTATCTTGTAATGTACGCTTTTTTTGAAAAAAAAAAGATATTTCCTGTTATTTTCTGCTCTCAGCTGTTGCTGTACGTAATTTAACCCCTCGTCTTAATCCATTAAAGTGCAAGCGTGTCAATTGGTTATAAAATGGGGGTTCTCTTTACTATATACATATAATGTTAAACTGGACCCTCATTTTGTGTCCGGTTTTATGCAAGTATGGCCGTGAAAGTGTCTTGCTTGTCAGTTCAGTTTTTTTGAAAACCGTTATTTCCAGGTTATTTCTTTACTTATTTGTATGGATTTGGCTGCATTTGAAGCTTAAAACCTTTTTGCTTCGAATTATTTCTCGTTTAAATGTTGTCAAACATTGAAACCGTTAAAATTCTTTTATTAAAAAACGAAATATCGCACATGATTTGTTTTATTATTTTATAGCTGTGAAAATTAGGCTTTCTTGACTTTTTGAACTTAAATTTGACCAGAAAATGAATAACATCGATTTTTTAAAATTTTTTTAAATTTTTTTTTTTATTTTTTTATTTTATAGAAAAGGAAGTTTAAAATAAATTATTTCCTTAATTCTTCACTTCGTTTTTGTTTAAAAAGTTTCTAGACGTTTACATGTTTTGCCAATTAAAGTTTTAAATATCTATGTAACAATGCGATTTCTATGTTTCACTCTTTTAGAAGTGTTAGGTTTGTAAAGATTAAGTTTTGTTCTCTGTAGGAAATAACATGTGGCCCATGTAGATGTCGTTAGTGTGATAAAACATCTCTTTAGTCCTCTTATGGAATGTTTCTTAAAGATAATTATCTTAAGTTTTAGGATAATTTAAAATTTGTTCAATCTTCCCCTAATTTTGTAGAAATGACAAATTATTTGTTAAAGGTTTAAACAAATAAAATATACGATTTTTCGTGTTATGTCGGTGAATTCAGTAAATAAGGGGAAGCTATTCACATTTAATGAAATATGTACTTTTAAAGAAATTTTAAATTTGTTTCCGTTTCCGTATTTTATTATGCAAGCATGAGCAGGTCGTCCTGTGTGCTAATGTTACACCAGAGGAAAACGGAATCGGTGAACAGGCGAGTTCGAGTATACTTCGCACTGATGCCCTTGGGAAAGGCATGAATTCACTTCTCACCCCCCCTACCTATGGGTAAATAGCAGTTGGAGTCCTGACTCAGCATATTTATCTTCTGCGAGATATAAATTTCACTTATTGGATTAGACACTATTATCCGCTGTAAACAATTTTATTATTGTCAGTAAATGAATGTGTAATTTGTTGCCCTTATTTTTATTCTGAGATCTGATGACATCATTATCTCATCTTTTGGAATTGATATATTGGCGGACAGATGTAGACTGCAAGCAATCTGTTGTAATTCACCAAGTGGGAGTAGTTTCCCCTTATTTCTTGAATTAAACGAAAGATCGATTTTTTTTATTGCAGGTTTTTATCAGTTAGTGAACAGGGAGCGTAGCTGAGGAGGGCGTGGAGTTAAAATCCCACCCGGGGGGCCCAAAAGCTTTATGAATAATAGTACACCTTGTATTTTCTAACATTATACAAATCTTATTAATGTTGCCCCCCCCCCACGGACGCCGCAAATCTCCAGCTACGCCCCTGGCTGTGAAGTATATTTTTGAATCCTAAACCATGTGTTTTAGTACTAATACTATTATTAGCTGAGTACTCGTGTCTACATTTTCAATTTTTAATAGTTATTTTTTTTAGTAAAAAGTAATGAAAACCGGATTTCGCAGTCTTTGTTTTTTTCAGCAATGTCATCCTTTTAAAAAGATGTCCATGTGTTTTAGTTTTGTTGTCTTTACATACAAACTACTGCTTCCTTGTTAAAAAAAATAAGGCACAAGGACAGGTGAGACCGTTTGTAAATTGTAAAGTTTCACACCCTCGCTCACTCGTTGTTAAAAACGGCGCACAAATAAATAAAACATTTTTTAAATTCGTGGAAGGAAAAAACAAATACACAAATTATTTCTTTGAATGAATTAAAAAAACAAAGATTGTGCGTTTTTAACCTCAAGTGTGCGTGGTGTGAAACTTTACAATCAGGGCCATCTTCTCGACATTGTGTCTAAAATAACCTACATTATATCAGTTTCGGTTTCTTATTCGTTTAATAAACTTTTGTTTCCTGGAAACGTTGATTTCCTCACAACTGTTATCTTCTACCTGGGTGCTCCTCATGACCCTTTTGATGCGAAGGTAAACATTTCAAAACTGTCAATCTTTGCAAGTTAATATTAGAATATAGTTCAGTTTTTAGTTTCTCGATTTCTTGTTCGGGTCGATTTACGATCATCCCTCAGCGACTTAAAATTAGTTCAATAACTATCTAACTTCGAATTCAATGTAATAATTAAGTTTTAAAATTTAATTTAAAAGTGATACATTTTAACGTATTTTTAAAAAAATACGTTAAAATGTAGCTCTTTTTATTGCTTCTTTCTGTTTTAAATATCTGAACTCGCAATGATTCTTTTTTTTAAATTTATTTCTTTCTTTTTTCAACTCAATTTTTACGCTGATTTTAAACCACTTTTAACTCTAAAGATTGTATTCAGATAAAAAATTAAAGTTCCTCTTAATTTCGAGATGTCTTTTTCTCATTTGTCCTAGTTTTATTATATACATGATGAAATTAAAAGTAAAATCCCCATCGTTGTTATGACCTGAATTAGGCTGAATAGAATTGTTAGTAAGATTCTTTTTTCTTTGAGTATTCCACTTGAAGATTTTAATAAACTTTTTATATTTTTAGGTTTTCTTTTAAATGTGTTATCGATTGTCATTATAAAATGTAAGTAATTTCCCATATAGCATTTTTCTTTTTTTTTCGTCGGTTATCAGAAATATTTCCAGGAATTTATAGGCATTTTCAAAATTGACTCGAAAATTATCTCCCTTTGTTAAGTCGCTCTTCTGTCAAGTGTTTAGATAAGAAATAAATTAGGGATGAATGGAAACGAGAACCTTGTTAGGATTGGGTCTTCAACGGAAATGTATTTAAATATTAAATTCTTTTGGGGCAACACAACTTGGTATCTGGGTATAAATCGAGTGCTATAAGGGGTAACAGGTCTTCTGAATTATATGCAAAAAAAAAAAAATCAAATTAGCTAAAAATAAAAAAGAATGTGGTATTAAATTATCTCTAAAATTACACCCCCTCCTCCTATGAAGCAATAAATAAAATAAAAATGTTACGCTTTCTCCCTTTATTTAAAAAAAAACAAATATTTTGGGAGAGATGATGCTCGTGCAGTATTGTGATCTAGGAGCCTTAACCTTAGTTTTCCATTTGTTCAATTAGAAAATATTTGTCCGAATTTTCTTGTGGGAAAGAGTGGTTACAAAAGACTAGCAAGGCAGAGTTTGTCAGTGAAGAACATTAGAGGGGGGGAAATATAAGATTTAGATACATCCTGGTTGCTTTTATATTTAGATGTAGGAATTATTGAAGATTGATTTGATGCTAGATTTAAAAGTCCAAATCGTGATAGGCTAAGTAGATCAATCTTAAGTTTTCTTGTAAAATTATTCCAAACACTAATGCATTTTTTTGTGATTGAATTTAATTCATATCTAGTTGTTATGCAAGATGGAACATAGAGGCATCCCAGTTTAGAGCCTTTTGTTTGTCTAAAATACTTTTGTAGACAAGGTGGGGATACCTTATTTAATGAGTCATGTACAACTTACAAGTAAACAATTTTGCAGTGCCGTTTGATTTTCACGTTTGAGGATGTTGAGACTAGCATATAAAGGGTTACAATTGTCATGAAAGATTTAAACTAGTGACCACTGGGAATGTCTTTCCCTGTAAGTAAACAGACGAAATTGGTTTACGTTTTTAGGTCTAGGGCATTAATGAACCCCTATTTTAATTTGACAAATCCGTGTCAAATGACTTAATGATCAGATTATCATTGTAATGTTTTTCTGTTCGGTTATAGTGAACACATTTGACGGGTTATATTTCTATTTTCACTACACATGAGGAAGCATTGGATGACATGAGTTTTCTTTTCAGGATCTGAAAATATATTTCGACTGAATTTAACGTTTTTTCTTTTTCCCCTATAGTAGTATAGATATCTCATTCAACTTTGATATCAGTTGCATTTTTTTCTCTTAAAGAATGCATTTGATGTGTCAGAAAAATAATTCTCAAATGATTGAGCAGAAAGACAGCCTCCCGAAATAAAAAGCTTAACATTGGGGTGCGTAGTGGCGTAACAGTTACCGGTACGGAAACACGGAGTTTCGGTCGAGGCTGTTTGCATTCACTTTGCACATGCCCTTGGGAAAAGCATGAATCCACTTCTCTCTCCATCTATGGGTGAATAAATGGCAGGGAAGTTGGAGCCCTTTATCCCTTTAAGGCAGTCCATCTAAGAGGGTTACTCTGACACTGACAGAAAAAAACCTACTGCTCTGTAGTCGCCATAGCTGGTCCCAAGCCCGGATAGGTGTGGCTAGCAGCATAAAAACTGATTGCTACTGAAACCGCAGCAGAGTGGTTAAGGACCTATGCCCCACAATGAGTCTACAATCTACATGAATAAACAAAATAAAACTGTTAAATGTGTATTTTTATGTACAGGGGGGGCGGGGGTGTAGAGTTGTCTGAGCGCCACACCGGCACCTCTGCAAAAAAAAAAAATGAATGAGACTAAACGCATTTCGAAACCTCCTCAATGGTTACTAGTCCCCTGTTAACATTTATTTATCACTTCCAAAATACGATATATTTTTTATTATTAGAAAATGGTCAGCTCGGGTACCTAAAAGGTTAGAACTGCTTATGTACAGTCACGGTATTTCACCTTGTATAACCCGTTACTATAAATAATCCGCCCCCTCCGATTGATCTTCAAATTTGAATGAAAAATGCATTTATCCCGTATATATACAAATATATTTAACAATTATTCCCGTAGATAAAAGCACCCGAATCTTTGAAGCTGTCAGATTTTTCGGGTGAGGGGGGTGTGGGTGGGTGGAAATGAGGATTATCTATGGTTAAATACAATACATAGAATTACAGCCGGCTTTTTTGAACGATCGCTTCCTACAGCTGATTAACAAGGAGCCATGACACTCCCCCATCTGTAGTGGTCGAGAAGAAGGGGAGTTTTCAGTTTCTCTCTCTCTCTGCCTCCGTTCTAATCAGTCTGACTACTATCATCAAGTCTACTAGTTGAAGAAGTCAGCTGATTGTGCCTGGAAAACTAGTGCTTCTTCTTCGTGCAGCTGGGTGGCTTTTTTTCCCCCATTTTTTTTTTCTGCTTTCACATAAACAAAATAGTCACTCCCTTGTTTCTTGAGATCATTTTTATTGGTGACCTAATTTCTATTTTTTCTTCTCTATTGTATTCGGTGTGAACTATTCCGAATGTTAATTTGCGTTTGCAGCACCAGATAACGTTTCTTCTTGTTGATCCTGTCAGGATCTTTATTATTATTAAAGCTTAAAAGTACGTGTGACCCGCCCCTCTTCGTCAGTTTTATGTTTTTCCTCTTCTAGTCAAGTCTTTTCTTTTTCTTTTTTTTTTTTTTCCTCCTCATACCGTGATTTATATAGTTAATATTTATAACTTGAAAGTTTCAAGCAAATATTGGTTCTTTCCTTCCTTCCTTATTGAATCTTAGATTTTACAGATGGTCTCACGGGCAAATAGATCGATTTTATGGTACCGTATTTACTCTTGTATAATCTCAGAATTTGGGTCAAATTGTCGCGAGAGAGAAATGGATTTGTGCTTTTAAATTATCTTTTTCGAAACACATAGAAACAGTTTTTATAGGAATTAAAAAAAAAAAAAGCAAATCCATTTCTTTCGATAACTTGACCCAAATTCACAGATTTTTTTTCTTCTCGCATTATACACGAATAAAAGTCCGGTTGTAAATCATCGACCTAAAAACGCGTCTTTTTTTTTTTTTCCTTTTCATTTTTGACCCTGGTTTTTTGCTCACGAGGAAAGCTAGAACACATTCTAATTGGGTTAATAACATTCCTTAATTATTAAACTGATCTTTGTATTTAAAGATAAAGTGGCTTG
This sequence comes from Architeuthis dux, assembly GCA_006491835.1. NCBI lineage: Eukaryota > Metazoa > Mollusca > Cephalopoda > Oegopsida > Architeuthidae > Architeuthis > Architeuthis dux. The sequence goes on from VCCN01001623.1 coordinate 130,663, forward strand.
GGGGGGGGCAAATCTTTATTCCCCTTCCCCCCCTATCCACTCTGAATTCTTATCAAACTTAAAAGGTGTGGTGACGCCACAAAATTACGTATTTCCGGGCACAACTTAGCGAAGGTGGTCTAGATTGAAATTTTGCTGACGTCACGTGCCGGTGTGAGTGAATATTTCACACCCGCATGCATGCACTGTTAAAAGTGGGGCATAAATAAAAAGAAATAAGAGAATTCATGAAAGTGACTACATAAATTATATTGTTACTGCTTCGCTTCATAATTTTTTGACAGATCGCATATCTATGACGTCCAATCCGGGACCACCGTCGCTATGTCTTGCCTATTTCCCAATATTTGCAGAATTTTTAATTCTGATAAACTTAAATGCGACAACAGGCTACTCTTAACAATAAAATTGTCAAAAAAGAAATTGGTACATGGCGCTACACGATCTACGATAAATTTTCCATGCCAAATAATTTTAATTTTTCTTTTAAAACCTATAAGGATAGAATTCATTTCTTTGTTTTGTCTATAAGGTCATGATCTCATACTCCAATAACTGTGATCCCGAATCGCCTAACCCTAATGTGGTCCTACTGGAATGTCAGCAATGTTGGCATATGAGATGCGAAAATGAAGAAATACCACTAGCCTTGTTGTTCATTTTGGCAAAGTTGGACAATTTAACCGTCAAAAATGGATAGCATCATAAGGACTGATTTGACCGATCACCGCTAAAGCTAACATTTTCGAAAGTAAAAAAAAAATGTTAGCTTTAGCAGTGATCAGTCAAATCAGTCCTTATGATACGATCCATTTTTGACGATTAAGTCGTCCAACTTTGCCCACATTTCCTAATGGTATGTTATGTTATGTCTTGAATTGTAATAAAATAAATTAATAATTACTGCTTGTAACTGTGCCAGTCATTGAAGTATGGGATGCGAAAATAAATCAATACTTCTAGCTCTGTAGTAGGGACTGCTCTTCTTCTTAGGGACCACACTACTTGTACATCCAATATGTAGTTGTTAGCTTTCCTGTTGTAGATCTTGTATGAAGGTTACATTTTTAAAAAAGAATTTTCTTTTTGAAAAGCAATAGTCTGTTTAGCTTTATATGCATGTAACATGTTATAAAATCTATTATTTTGCTGGTTTGCAATATTGACTTTTTTAGAAACTGTCAACATAGGTTTAAGTTTTGAAGTGGTTCTGCCTGGCTGTGTATGTACCTGTGTCACTTGTACAGACCGCACCAGGGAGCTAGAGGCTGAAAATTTAAACATTTACTCATATTTAGAAAAACCTTTTTTTTTTTCTTTTTTTTTTTTTTTTTTTTTTTTTTTTTTTCTCAAATCCCACCTACAGTTTTTAGAGGTGTTCAGTTTACAATGTAAGTTCATGCTAAATCGGTCCTTAGTTTGTGTCGGGCAGCATTCAGACTTTAGTGATCAAACAAATGGCGAAAAGTAACTTATTGATCACCTCCAACACGGCATAGCTGCCAAAAGACTTTGGTCATGTGACGGTTTCTATTGGGTGACTAACCTGACCTTTTTTTTCTTTTTAAAAAAAAATCTTTTAGTGTAAAGATTTAATATTTCATAGTTGGTGGCATTCTCCTAAAGTTCAATTTCCTCGTTTAATTAAGCTTTTCAGACAATCCTATGTATTATTCTGCTTTGTTTGTACACTTGCTGATTATTATTCATTTCTTCTTCTTTGGTTTCCACCAATCAAACCTGTTGATTTCTTTGCTTTAACAAGATCTTTTAGTTTTATTATTCCTTTCCCCTTTTGGTGTTTGGGTAAAGAAGGCAAGGAGTCAATTGCTCTCCACTGGAACTATAGCATAGTATCTTACAGCAATACAATTTAAATTCTCCTCATATCTTTCATCCTTTCTCCTCCTCTTCCCCAACGACCCTTGCAATGTAATGAACAGGGGTAAGAATGGATGAGGGTACTTTTCTTGAAAGAAAAAAGGCACTCCATCTTCGTTACTCCTCCATCACAAGACTGAAGCTGTAAGTTATTGTTGACCTCTGTAATCTAGACAGTAAAAGTAATCAATAAGATATATTAGTTTCATCTGCCTTTGAAGGTTGTTATAGTTAATATAGGTAATAAATTACTTTAACAAAACTAGAAAGCAATCAAGACTGCATACTTCTGCCAATGCCATTGTCAGGGATAGTAATTGTCCATGGATCCGCTCCAAAATTAAATCACATCTTCTGTAAGCCCGTTGCCCACCCTTCTCTGAATTTCATTGAGAGCTTTTGGAAATATTGTGTGGACAGTCATGAGTGTATGATGAAAAACCGGAAAATATCTAAAAGAATTCCTGGATCCCCCAAATTTAACCATTTATCCCCATTGCTCACCCTTCCTCAAAATTTCATGGAGACAGGGAAAGACTGACCCAACTGAATATATACCTTGCCAACTTTGTTGGTAGAGGTTATATATTTTAATTGCAGAAATATATGCGAGAGTAATGATAATATCTTGTCAACACCCATGGAATTTCCATAGGTCCAGCTTGTTTACATGAAATTCCATGATGGTAACTTTGTCTGCAGGGTTGAAAATCCTATTCAATTTTGATTCTTGATGTTTTCATTAGTAGATAGCTTTCCACACCATTTATTCAGATGACATATTTGTTTCAGCTGTGTTCATTGTGAGATGAACATAAGGTGAGCACAGGTTGGCTGAAATGAATACATAGGTTAGTGTTAGTAATATTGTCTAATTAGTGTTAAACCAGTTCCCAAACTTTCTCTTCTCTGGGCGTGTGGCTCAGAGAAAAGAAAGTTTTGGAACTAAAAAAAAGAATTTGGTGTTGTGAAAACTAAATAAAACTTTGCTTGAGCCACACTGAATTTGATTTGCAAATAAAAAAAAAAATATCCATTCATGATCTGCAAATGAGAACAAATTTATTTTAATTGTAATACTAAATATAAATCTTACAAATAAATGCAATGACACACTACTACAGTCCATTCTGATAGTGTAATGGTTAGCACATCTGCCTCACACACAGAAGGTCCTTGGTTTGATTTTCCCAGTATGAGCAAAGAGTGTGGAAAACACTTCATTAGGACAAATTTCCCTGTGCACTCAGCAGCTAATTGAGTACACTCTAAGCTGTGTAATCAGGGTGGAAGTATCTCTTCAGTGGACTTGCATTCTACCATGGTGGTGGTCATAAAAAAAACTTATAGGAATAAGGTCCTGGTCTCGACCAGACTTGAAACATGCCAGTATCACTAAGCTGACGCATGCAACGGAAACCGGGACTTTGTCACTGGCTCCATACTCTATTAGGAGTTGTCTCTTAAGAGATAGAAAGCCTTAAGGCATTCCATGTCAAATCGACAAATTTTTAGGGCAAAAATACCATAACCATCATGGACTTTGTTCAGATTTGGCACAATTATAGATCTTTGAGACATTGAATGGCCCCTGTCTCACATTTTTAGCTCAAAGGGAGATACTGACCTCTGAACTTTGCTAAAATGTGAATTTTTGAAGGTAATGACAGTTTGAAAATCAATATCTCTGTTTTTACACCTAGAAAGCTCATTTATATACCATTTTAAAGTACTCGAGTAGATCTAAAACTTTTATGTGCATTTTTACCTTGGAGGTCAAATAAACACAGATGGCATGAAATCTGGAAATATCAACAGGTTTCTATACATGAAAGTTTGAATGTTTCTTTGATTGTCCTTGAATCTTCCCGTCACCCTTGCAATCCTCTCTTGCCGCACCAGGGTGGCGTGACCCACCCTTTGGGATCCACTGTAGTGTGTTAAACAAATTTCGGAAAAGGTATTTTTTTCTTTAAATCTTCCATTTGTACTTTAGGTCTTGTGGAAACGGCAGTCACGTTATTTTGTTCGCCAATTTATATTCTCCTTTATTTTACTTGAGCAATTTATTATAGTCCATTTCCGGCTTGCCAGGCCCCTCGAAGCTTCACCAGAATCTCTTATTGATTTGAGGCAAATTATAACTAGATATATTCAAAAGGACAATTCCCACACTTCAAGCATTTTATTGCATTTATCTGGCCTATTGTCCACTCCTTAATACGTGATCTGACCTGCAGTGGCCAAAAGGTTGCGGACCCCATGTCTAAATTGACTGCTTTCTTATGAATTAAGGAGAAAGAGCCAGATTCAGAAAACTAGAGATTCAAAGTCTAGAATCCTCCCGATTATATTATACAAGTTCTCTCTTGTGGCAAAAGTAACATTTCCCTATTTACCAGTTCCAGAGCAGGGTTGACAGAAGGGCAGATAATCTGACCTTTATCTCAGAGACTTACCCAACACACGCATTGGAATGGTGTTGAATTTGGAAATAGTGAGTCTTGGTGCTGGTTATTAAACCTCTGCCTCCAGACTGGCTCGATTTCCAAATTTAACTTTTCCAATGGCTGCATTGGGTAAAACTAATAAGCTCTGATTATCTCCCCATCTAGCCAAATCTAGCAACCTTGGTTCATTTTCCATTGAAACACTTCACCTTGGATCAGTTTGTCATATCAAATCTCGGAAAAGATGAAAATAGCAAATAGAATGTCTTGGGGGGGGGGGGAAGATGCTCGGCCTGCCACATATGTCATCAAACTATAAAGAGAAAGAACAGGTTTATCAGAAGCAATAAAAGAACAGCCTTGCTTGCTCTATACTTTTGTCCATAGAAAAGAAAATGTTCTCGGTTATGTCCACTAGATGAAGTACCCGTCTATGCAGGGTAAGATGTCAAAATTAATCATGCTTTCCTTAGCCCATGGACCAACTGTACACAATTTCATTGAAAGTCATTGAGAACCATTTGAAGATATTGTTATATGGACATCTAGCTAAGATGCTCCCTCTTGTTCATATAAACATTAAAACCGCATCTGATCGTTTACACACGCTCACAGCATCATATCTGTTACAGCAGGCGGACATGAAAGAAGTGACAATTTTAGCATAAACTTTCATTTTAAATTGAACCTCCCCACTAAAAACATATTTGGAGGGATTTTCAAAAGCTAACTTGCTAAAAACATGTCTGGGGTTCACATTGGTACACACATAAAATTTCATGGGAATACGTTTAGTTGTTTCTGCGATAGGCTGTCACATACAGACGGACGTACATTTGCCGATTTATAATAAGATTATATTTGTAACATTCAAATTTCACTCTTGATGACTTCAGTGTTTAAATTTAAAAGATTTTTGGGAGTTGACTCGGAAATCAAGCCTGCACGGCTCCTATTCTTTTATTCCTTCTCTTTGAAAGCCAGCCTCTCCTTTTTTTTTCTTTTTCTTTTCTCACAGATTGAGGAAAGATTTGCTACTTTATAAATGGTTTGTGGATCGATTTTAAATCTAGGTAAGACATTCAGGTACTCATTCTTCTCCTTTTAGGTTGCTGTGACGGCCAAGGACGTAGGACTTAATAATTTAAAGGCTCAATTTTCTCTCTCTTAATTGTAGGTTGCTAGTAATTGAGGCAACCATATAGATGTAAGGATGGTGTATGCATTGTTGAACTTATGGTCCCTGTTTATTAAGGGTTTTGTTTAAGGCAAATTCAAAACCTTGTTTGCTTTTGAAGTGTCATCTCGAGTGAATGTTGGTCATGCAGCAATTGGAGTTCAAAAAGATTCATTCCTGAATAACTGAGAATTCTTCTGAGGATATCCATTCCTGTAAGCACCACTGCCTATTCTTGTGGGGAAGGGAATCTACAATAGGAAGGATGTAAAAATAAGGTTTTTCTTAAATTTCAAAAGAATGTAGTGCTTAAACCCTGACAAATATATCAAAATTGAGATAATTAATTTTGGGTTGTTGCCACATCTTCTGAAATGAAAATAATCTAGAGGAATTTTTACCCATAGTTTAGTTTCTGCGGCAGGCCAAAAAATTAGCAGACCCCCCCCCCCCCAATAAGCCATTTCCACCATTTTGAAGGACCCATAACTTCCAAACCGCATAGAATAGTGGTTAAATGCAGCCAGAAATGTCTTATTTGGGTGGGAAAGTACTGGGATACTAGGTTTCAGCTAGATATATTGTTAAATTACCAAAGTTATGAAGGGCCGAAGTTGGCAAAAACATGCTTGCGGTTCAAGACATAGAAATTTATCAGATTTCAATTTGTCATAACCTCTGAACCATTTGTTCAATCAAGCTGAAATCTTCAGGGTTGAATTCTCTCTAGAAAAGGTATGACCTACTGAAATTCCATCAAAATCTAAGATGGGGAGGCCATTAGGTGATCTGATATGGAATGACCCATTTGTTAAATCATGGAGGTGAAGGAAAGATATATTAGTAATGTAATACAAACTTTTGTTCTGACAATCTGGGAAAACTTAACTTTAATGTTTTCACGTTTTGGCTGACTCCTTCTACAGCCTTCTTTATATGTAATATCTGTAAGGAAAGAGTCTTTCATCATTGGTGCAAAGCCAAAAATAATGGTATCAAACAGAAAATCTGTTTTTGTTTCTGTTTGATACCGTTATTCTTTGCCAACAAATGAAGAAAGACCTACAAGACTCTTTTGTTATGGATATTACATATTACACCTTAAGAAGGTTGTAGAATGAGTCAGCCGAAATGTTGTGAAAACGAGAGATTGGATTGTCCAAACAAAAGTTGGTAGAAAATTAGTCAGTTTCACAGGTTTGAGATCTGGAAGACAAGAATTTGGAGCCTTTTTCTTTTGTACATTGACAATTATTAGCAAACTGCAATTTCTTCTTCAGGTTCCATATCTTTTGACATAGGATGACACAATAGTCATCTACTATGACCTATGGGATGATACTTGGGTAGGACCTCTATTCTTTCCAAGTTGGCTGGTCACCACCTTTTTCATGCATCCTGGTGTTGCTGATTTAGTGCATTTCATGCTAGATTCAGCGAGTTTGTTGTTTTGGCTGTACAAAACCGTTAAATTAGCTTGTTTGCACCTAAAACATTTTTGGACATTTTTCTGTTTATTTTTGACCACTTTTGGTGGTTTTTGACTATTTAAAAAAAATTTAGCGTGAAAATGTTTTTGTGTTGGCAACACAGGATTTGCTGGGATGCTTTCGAAGTTGGGATCTTCTGTTGTCTCTGCTGTTCAAGACTTCTGTTTTTGGTTGGATGTGCCATCTTGGACATTGCGAATCCCCAGGTCGTAATACATGGGTGTGGTGGTGATGGGTCTTACCTTGTCATGCTGGCCCATGACATCTAGGTGTGGAATATGGGGGGGGGCATCTCTACATGATCCCTAGCTTACGGCACCTGATATTTCCAGACGGTCATCCATCTAGTTACTGACCAAGCTTGATATTGCTTAATTTCGATGATCTTACGAGAACTGATGTCCAACACGATCTGGCCGTATCTTTAATTTCCATCCACTGAGATGTCTACTTGAGATTGAAACTACTTTTCTTCAATTGAATAATTTAGGTGTCATCATAAAATAAGCAATTGACCTTTGATCTTGTGACTTATATCCACTGAGTTATATCTACATGTCGTCCTGAGGCGAGGCTCGAAATTAACATTGTCCCGGGGATGGTAAAAATGTGCTCGGGACAAACAAATATCTTCCCATTTAAAAAAATCACTTATGTCCCGGGGGAAGTTAACTTTTTTTCTTTTTTTTTTTTTCTTTTTTTTTTTTTTGTGAGGATTGTTCTTGTCTTTGTTTTTCTACCGTTAAAAAAACAAAGTCAACTCCAAAATAAGCAAATTTGCACATTGTCCGATTGGAAATAAGTAGATTTCAAATTATTTATTTCCTCAACATTTTAATGGTGTTTTTATTATGCTACTAACAACTATAGATGATAATAACAAAGTAAAGAAAGATTTTGATTCTGGGCTGGTTAAAATTGTTTTTGGGACGGTAGTGAAAAAATTTAGTCTGGAGCCCTGCTACCAGGACATATATATCCCAAGGTTTCTATCACTGCCGGGTTATATATGTCCCATAGATCTCTTTTAGAAGTCTATAGAGATGTATGTGCCATGAAAAATGAGATTTTCCCAGCTTTTGCAACCGCAGACAGTGACCTCATCATTGTATAAAACCCACACAGAAATTAGTTTGCATTTCAGGACTGAACAGGAAAGACGTGTAGAAGTGATCTGTTAATTCCTTGTTTTTCATCTGTCCCAGAATAAATGTCTAGTGCGACAAATGTATTCCGTCATGATTTCGGTTATTCAAAATATGGAAGATTTTATTTTAAATGTTTTTCTTGTTTAAAACCACCAAATAAAAAATTAACACTTTTTTTTTTTCTTTTTTTTTTTTTGGGTTTTTTTTTTTTGCCTTTTAAAAATTCAGATATTAAACACCTTAATCAGTTCGTCTTGCAAGGGTTAAACAATGGAAATGAGTTCTCAAAACTTCCAAGGATTTCAACATTTTGCTGATTAAGTTATTTTCTGATTGCTTCTGTGTAAAAAGTATAGAAAATGGCTATTATTCCCTTTCAAACTTTGCTTCTGTGACCAAGACAGTGATATTCATATGTAATTATTTTAATTACTTTGTGATTAAAAATGTACACATTGTCCAATTGGCAATAAGTAGATTTCAAATTATCAGTTGTTCACAAAAGCAAAGTTTGAAGGGAATAATTGACATTTTCTATACTTTTTAGACATAATCAATCAGAAAATAACCGTTATTACCCGGGGACAAATAAGTTTCAGTGTTATATATAGCATAAAATTGCAATGTTTCAATTCTATTTGATCTGTCTGTCAGGTGCAAGTGGGTGGGTTGCTGCTACTGCCTTTCCTACGTTGGTCAGTCTTGGAGGTTGGTGATGGTCGATGAGCTTCCATCTGCTCTATATATTCCATTAGCAGATACAAATCTAAAAATGAAGATTTTTTTTTTTATTTGCCAAATGTCAAATCAAGGCTAATTTCAATCTGATCTTGATCCCCCCCCCCACCTCTTCTCTCTCATGTTAGAAACTGTCAACCAAAACTGTCAATGTAGGTTTCTTCAGTTTTCAAGTTAGTCTGGCTAGCTATGTATGTATCATGCGTACAGACCACACCTATGGAGCTAGAGGGCTGAAAATTTAAACATTTACTCCTTATGTCTAGAAATCTTTTTTATGGGGTGTCAATTTACAATGTAAGTCCATGCTAAATTGGTCCATTAGTTTGTTTCCGGCAGCATTCATACACTTTTAAAAATTAAAAAAAAAAAATTCAGACTTTTTAGTGGTCATGGCCCAACTAACGGTGAGAGAAGTAACTTATTCATTGATCACCCCCAACACGGCATGCTGCCAAAAGACATTGGTCACGTGTTGGCTTTTATTGAGTGACTAACCAGATCTCTCAGAATAGATAAAAAATTTTATCAGCCTCAAACAATTTTTGTAGATAAATCTATTTTTGGGTGCTTTCCCGACTCCACACTTAGATAATTTGTAGGACTTTTAAAAAAGATTTATTTTAACATTTTCATTACACATCGGACTTTGTTCATCCGATGAACTGGTGGAGAAACTAGGGATAACATCGTCCATAAATGAGTACACCCCTACCGCTTTTTTATAGAAAGTTAATTTTCTTCTAAACCAAACATAGGATTTTATTATTTCTAGTGGACATCACACAATCGAAACATATCAGGTATTATTTATAAAAAATATTTTTTTCATTGGGTTTATTTTTTTTTTTATTTATTTTTTTTTGGATGGCAACATTCATATTTTTGGCAAGTTTCAATAGAGTTTGGTCATACATACTACCTGATAATATCCATTTGTGTAATACTCCAGTAGAAATAACACAATGCTTGTATGTTTGGTTTAGAAGAAAATGAACTTTCTATAAAAAAAGTGGTAGGGGTGTACTTATTTATGGGTCATACTGTAGTATGTGGAAGTTTGGTGCGGATGGCCTAATGGTTAGCAACAAGGAAAATGGAATCTGCGAACACGAGTTCAAACTCTGGCTGATTTTTCTTCTATGAAATTAAGAGTTAAACTATTTGTATGCTGAATGGATGCTACTTGGGACTGAACTTTTACAGTTCTTCAATACTTAGAGAAATCTTCCAACCTGATTTGAGAATAACTGTAAATGCTACGTCTTCTATACAGCAAAACTTTCACTAAAACCTCACCCCTCTTTTATTGCAACCTTCTCTTAATGTTCAGACATTACCTCTTTCAACAAAGTTGGGCAGAGGTTATATATTCACCCATGTGTCCGTTTGTCTGTGTCTGTCTGTCCAATATCTACAAAGGTTCTCAATGAATTTTGTTTAGGGGACCCCATAAAGGCTTGGGCCAAACCTGAGCTAGTTACATATAGTGAAATAGATCACAACTTTTAGCCAGAAAATGTATTCCTTCTGATTAGATCTGTCTACTGTGAACTTCACTTGTGTCAAGTTAATGTTAAACGTTACCCTTGCATAAAGTCATGCTTTGTTGGCATGACTTTAACAGGAATGCAGTTTGCACGAAGCTCCTCCTCTGGTTGAGCAGTAAAGCATTCATTTTTCTTATAACTAACTATTAGTCATAGCCTTGAAGAAGAAAAAGAAGAAAAATGACTTGTATATTACAAAGCAGGTCTGGTTAGTCACTCAATAGAAATCGTCATGTGACAAACCTCTTTTGGCAGCATGTTGTGTTGGGGGTGATTAATTAAAAAAAATTTTTAAGAGGGGTTATCAATGAATAATTTGTTGGGTGGTAATCACTAAAGTCTGAATTAAAAACAAAAAAAAATGGACACAAACTATGGGACCAAATTAGCATAAACTTACATTGTAAATTGAAGCCCAACAATCTATTCGAGGTGGGGGGTTTAAAAACAATAAAAAAATGTATTTTGTAGAGATAAAGAGTAAATGTTTAAATTTTCAACCCTGAACATGCACCACATAGATAGCCAGCCAGACCCACTTAAAAACTGAAGAAACCTATATTGATGTTGACTACATTGTTGTTGACAGTTTTGGTTGAAGGTTTCTAATAAGCTACCTTGATTGCAAATAGTCGTTGTTTCCTAATAGCTAAGCTTCGTAGGAAGAGAGAGAGAGAAAAGGTAGTCATTTTAAATGAAGCCACATTTAACCTAATTTAGAATTTACAAAAATATGTTGTTTGCCTCCGAGGAATGTAATGAATCAGCATTATGAGATTTCTAAGAATCTCTCTTTTTACCTTGGCCAACTAAGTTGGAAGAGGTATAGGTATTCACTCATGTTTGTTCGTACAATATCTATAAAAGTACTCGGAATTTCAATGACAGTTTGTGGTTAGAATTTTTTGATTGAGAGATATTTTTTTCATATTAAGACAATAGTCTGAAATATCTAAAATCGAGACTTAGTTACCTCACCTGCATCGAAGCTATATATGAACTGATTTTCACTCAGTTTTTAGTTAGTATTTGGCGTAGGCAGAGGTATGTGAGTGAGTCAGATCTGTTTTACTTGGTTTACCCATGAAATTTCAGTCATTGCATTAATGTAATGTGTTCGCTTATTAGAAGACTTGAATTTTGGGTGATAGTATTGGCACTTGCACCAAAATGCCATATGTTCTCAGGGCTAGGATTTGGGTCAAACGGTTGACCGGGTCACACGGAAGTCACAAAGAAAATGTGTTCGACCAACCAGATTGGTTTAAGGGTGGCCGTGCAGTTGATGGGTTAGCAGTGGGGAACAGAATGAACAGGTCAACAACTTCTCCCTACTCGTTAGGGAGAGTCGTTAGAATTTTAACCGAAACAGAATTCAATACCCCCCTGAGCTATCAACGGGAATAAAACGAACCCATATTTTCAATTGAAAATAATGAATTTTGTCATCTTTCTATCAAGTCATGTGGGAGAGCTCTTTCTCCAATCTGGACAAATGTTTTATTTTCCCTCCATAGAATTTTCAGCCCCCGTAAATGTGCAGCCCAAGAACGAGACGTCAGCAGAACATGTACAGCCGGCATTATTCTACAGTAATAGTAATAACTTTTAATCTTTGCCACCGGCCGTTGTTAATGAGTTAAACCTTGCTCTACATGGGAGTGGTCGAGGAAGACTTTGATAAAAACTGAAACTCCCCTCAGGGTGTAATCGACAAGATAGTTTATGCAATTTTATGGAAGGTACCAAATTAGGCTCTAATCATGACTGGTCCAACCCATTACAGAAATGATTTACTCAGTTAATGATCTACACAAAAACATAATTAACGCTTGCTTAATAGAATGGCTAAGTTCTGTTTCTTGTGTCTGGGTCATTCCATGTGAAATTTAACAAGGGATCAACCCTGCATCTCCAAATTTCATGAAAATTTGTGGATCTGTAGTGAACTTTATTCTGATAGACCATGTAAAATTTTATTCCAATACCTTGTGTGGTTTTGGAGTTACAGAGGCCTCAAATTGTAGCTAAATCTGGCCTTTTTTGGCCATCGAAAATGGTTAATTATCAGTAGTTTTTTAAAACTACTTCTCACTTTGTTATTAAGATATTGTCATGAAATATTCAAATCTGGCTATTTCAGCCATGCTGACTTAAAAATGCTTACATTTACCTATCTATTACTCTAATGATGTTTACAAAAACATAATTGACACTGGCATAACAGGCTAAATTCTAGTCTGAGTAATCTATATACAGGGTGTCTAAAAAAAAAATGTACATACACCTTTACAGAGTTAAGAGAAAGAGATAAGGTGTGCCCGAGAGACCATTCTCAACAGGGGAACTTGGTCTTATGCCTTCTTACGCCCACGCTTGTCATTTCCAGTTTCCACATCCTGTTTTTTGAACACCCACGCATATACATATTTCCTAAGGTCCCTGGGTCACTTCCACTTCCGCACAGGTGTTTGCCCTGGAAATGATCTTCCATGGTAGTATAACATATACACTGCTCAGGCTCACTCCGCACATTGGTCCCGCCATCTATGGTCCAAATGCTGTGGAGGGCCATCCCCAAAATCTTTGTTTGCGAAGCCAAGCCATTCATGTATGTATGTTCTTTTGTGTCACTATAGAAACCACCTAAACATGGGCGCAACCCAACCAAATTTGCATACTCAATGGACCTAGGGGAAAGTTTTAAAGTAAAGAATTATTTTTTGCGATCGCACTCACTCCACTAATTTGATATCCATCTATCTTACTATAATTCACCTATCTTTTGTGAAATCCTCCTTGATATTTGAATTGAATATGATCCAAGAGTTCATGATGTTCATGATTTTGAAATAAGGTATGATTCAATAAATACATAATTCAAATCAATGAATTCTTATTGGGACCAAAGGCCACATTTAGGCCTTCACAGGAATTAGCTGAAAAACCCGCTGATAGTGCGTTTTTCATCTAGTCCATGAAAATGTTAAAAATGTTCAACCAGTGGCTGTAAATTGAGAGTGGAGAGTCCAGTGTATAAGTATCTTACAACTGAACATTTTTGCACCTTTTTGTGCAAAATGAACGTCAAGACTTGTTAGTATAAAATGATATATAACAAAATCCTATTCTACCAACTCCGAAAGCATTTTGTAGCTTAGAATCTAATTATATATACAGACATGCAACAAGTAAACACACCAACAGTTTTGCTTCAACTTTATTCAAGCATTTACAGTACAAAATGAAGTTTTAACTTTCCTTTAGCCATTTTTTTTGGATCAACACCTCGTCTTCGCATAAGAGTGATATGTTCTGAAATTGCAGTTTGAGGTATTTGAGACCATTCTTGATGTAAGAGATTCAGCGAATCCAAACTTTTGCTGGCTTTTTAGACTTTTTACACAAGCTCTTATCTAATATTACCCATATGTATTCAATGGGATTTATGTCAGGGGACTGACTTGGCCAAGGAAGTCGTTTGATGCAGTATCTGAGAATTGAGCAAATCTTTTGTCAGAAAAAATGATGCTGTGCCAAAAAGCTAAGAGCTTATCGCTCCTCTCGTTTGTCCACTCATTCCTCTTTAGCCATGGTTAAAAGGGGCTTCCTCCTGGCTGCTAGTCTATAATAACTAAGTTGAAGATAATTTTTTGCTGTTTTTGTTGGGATAAGGATAAAAGTACAGCAATACCTTGATTAGTGCAGGTTTTGATGGAGTAAGATTAAGTTATTGCTGTACAAATAATTCGCCTATCTTTTCTAGTGTTCTAACGGTGCTTGACTGTAACTAAGTATAAGCTGAAAAAAAAAATTAAATTATACAATAATAAACTATGAAAATACTTTTTTCAGTTTCAGACATTAAAAAAAAAAAAAAAAAAAAATCCTAAAATTTTCAAAAACCTTAATGTTAATTCTTATGAATGTAGGTCCGCCTTGTGTATTGGAATGCCTAAAACTCTGCCAACTGCCCAATGGAATTACAATAGATTTGCTGTATAGACTGATCCAGGAGTACCATTCTCATAATATTGTTACTTGAATTAGGTAGTGCAAACAGTAAGTTTTTTGGGCGAAAATGTCGCAGTAGTGCTAATTTTTCTGTTTCTCAAGTGTTCATTCTCCATAATGTTGACTAATACAAAACTGTTATGCTTACCATGATAAAGATTGTCCAATTCTGAATCTGTTGGTGTCTTATGTGTCACCGTTTGACTTAAAAGGAATTTTACAGAAAATTTTCAATTTAATGTTTACAGTGCCCAAACTAGTTTTTTACTGTGGTATAAATTAATGATTGCTGACACTTCCTCTTTCGATGTATGTCTTTGGAACCAATATCACCTAGTAGAAAAATGTTCTTCAGTTTTGTATAAAATTTAAGCAAGTATAATAGGTTTATAATTGTATGTGTGTCCGCAAATGAATAAATAATCATAATTAGTGAACTAATAGTAGACAAATGTGGTATTAAAATGTTCAGAATAACAAGATCTATAAGGGGGGAACAGGCAGCAGATGTATAAGATCTTCCTGTAAAACTCATTGTAGTACATATTAGTATTTTACATAATGGCTTCAAGGGAGAATAATAACCCAAACAAGAAGCATGTGACCCAGAAACTGGAACTTATAAGGAACTTAGAGGGTGGTGCTTCAGTGGCAAGAGTTTTGAGGAGTATAGTGTTAAAAGGCAAACAGTTTGACATACACAAGGCTAAGAACAAACTTGCAGCCTTTTCTCTATAATGTTGATGTAAATTCTAAATCCACATCTGTTGGCGCAAGGAAGCGTATGAAAGTTGCAAAAGATACAAATCTTGTGGAGGCAGTGACGTAATGGTTTATCCAGCAACTACATTACTACCACAATTCTCCACATTTAGAAGTAAACAAACTTATAATGGTTTAGGGATTTTCAGAGGAGTCAATCTGAACTAATTGAACCTGAACTAATTAACCTTGTTATATTTTAAATAATTGAATAAAATGTTTTTATACAGTTATTTGATGTATCATGTTATTGTACAGTGTATATTCTTTCCAATATCGTAAACATATACAGTATTAACTCTTAACATCCTGTTGAAACTTTCTAAGTCCAAAGCCCTGTCCTATAAGGATTGAGCAGAAAATGCTTAAAAATGGGTTTATTCATTCAAATGTTTATAGTGCCTTTACTTGTGGGCAGATTGTTGTGAAAATTGGCAGTATTACAGAAAAGACTTGTGCGTGTTAGGATTTTCGGCCATGTTTGTTTACGTGTGGCCTCATGCTCTTTAGGACTTCAAGAGTTCGTTTTAACAATGATTCACTGTATAAGATGACCTTGAACAGTGTTGTTTTGAACGGTAAGGAACATTTTTGAACAAATTAGCCGCCCCTTACAAGCTATACCTGTATATTCCTTTTAGCTATTAAAAGGATGGTCTTGATAATGAGATTGATAGTTGACTGTAAATATCGCTAAAATCTTTTTTCATTCATCAAAAATGAAAAATTTGAATTTGCCGAGAACTGTTAGGTCAGATCAAAACTAACTTCTATGATTTGCCTTGGTAAAACAAGCCTGAAAGTCAGACCATAGATGTGCTAGTTCTTTTTGTGTGTTGTGATCTAATAAGGGCAGTGTTGCCAACTTTATTTTCAAGTTTACATCTAAAATTGAGTCAAAGAACCTAAAACATCTAGATTGGCAACACTGAGCAAGGGACGTAAATAATATTTTTAGAAAAAAAAAAAATTTACTACTCGTAAAATTCCAATATAAACCACATACCTAACGTGAATGTTCTATTTTGACTTGGGCAATTGTGATATAATTACTACTTATAGTAATCCTCTCACATTTGCTATTCATTCAGTTGCTAATGTAATCGGTCTCTATTATAACTGGTATTTGTAATTGAAACCATTGATAAAATAATTTTTTTTTTTTTCCTCTTCTCATGAACATGTCAGTTTAGAAGGTCTCAAAAGCTGTCGTTTGAGGTTAAAAAATCTAGAGTTGATATTTTTCACCTCTGCCATCGAAGTTGGAAGAGATGTATTCACTCGGAAAGTTCTGACTGAATTTCAATGAAATTTTGTAGAAGGGTGGGCAATGGGCTATGGAAGAAGTGATTAACTTTTGCATCCAGGGCTTGAAATTAATGCTGTCCCAGGGACGGTAACAATGTTTTTGACTTTGTTTTGTTTTTGTTATGGTAGAAAAACAATCCTAACCAAGTGATTTTTAAAAAAAAAAAAAATTTTTTAAAATTATTTTCTTTTAAAAATTTGATAGGATTGTTCTTGTGATTTTGTTTTTGTTGTTACGGTAGAAAAACAAAGTCAACTCTAGGTTCGGACTGGAGTTTAACAATTATTTATTTCCTCAACGTTTTAATGGACGGTTTACATTTCCTTAGGGACAGTTTACATTTCCTTAGGGACAGTGGTGAAAAAAGTTAGTCTGGTGCTCTGCCTGCATCGTAGCTATTTGTGAACTGATTTTAGTGACAGTGGCATTGGCGGAGGTATGCGCTCTCTCAGAGTGCTTTAGTTATTTCCGATTTCAACTGAGAATTTATTTTTGAATTCTTTGTCATTTATAAATACTGCAAAAAATATCTTAATTTCTCTATAACAGAAAGGAATCTGCAATCACTTGTAGAAATTGAGTGTTCATTATAATTGAGAACCGTGTTCTAAGACCTTGTTGCGTTGAGCCTTATATCATACTTTGATCTTGGATTGAAATAAACTTTACTAGCATACCAAGGGAAATTATGAATCCCTGCCACCCATATATGCTGTGTTGGGGGTGATCAATAAGTTACTTCTCTCACCTTTTTGTTGGGCTGTGATCACTAAAAATGTCTGAATTTTCAAACAAGTGGCTGTAAAATTGTGACCAATTTAGCATAAGATTTCACTAAACCCTGTTTTGGAGGGGAATTTTCAATAAACAAAAAGAATGGTTAGAGCTGGGTGAAGTCTGTATATACATAGGTACATATGAATAACCTAAACCCAGCAATAAACCAGTGTTGTGGGTAGTGGTGGTTAAAACTATCCTCAACTATATGCCTTTTATATAATCTCTTGAAGACAGACATACAGAAATGTGTGTGTGTGTGTGTGTGGTATAATGCTGGTTGTATTACTTATTCACGGCGAGAGAGATGAGAGGATGATGACGTCTCTTTCTGGGTCTGTTGACGGGAGTTGATCTTTCTGTGGAGTGAGATTGATTTGAGAGAAAAGACAACAAAATTTAAGGATCTTCAATTGGAAATCTGGTTTTATTTCCGTTGCTATTGATTCTTTTCTGGGCTGGTTCGTGGGTCACTTCAAGGTAAGGAATTTTAACTCATTTAGTTTTCTAAATGAGTTGGGCCCCTTTTAACGGCTACCGGTAATATGATCTGTCCAGTTTGTCACGTACGCAGTTTAACATGCATCCCTAGCCCCAGTAATACGATATGCACTCTTGATCATTTATGCCAAACTTGCGAATACAGAGTGCATTTCGTTATATGTGCATACTGTATTTGCCAGCATACAAGATGAACATTTAGATTAAACTAATTAAAACTAATACCCTTGTATTAAACCATGCGTCTTATAGTGTGTAAAAAGCTTCAGTTTTATTTCTGCCAGATTATCCTTCTGTGATTGGATTCATGCCTTTCCCAAGGGAATTAGTGTGAGGTGTATTTTCTTACAGGAATCATTTGCACAACTTCTCCTCTCCATATTTGTTTTTGAAAAGAACCGTATCAATTGGTTAGTCACGCAATAGAAACCGTCACATGACCAATGTTTTTTGGCAGTATACGTTGTTGGGCATTTGAAGAGAGTGATCAATGAATAAGTAACTTATTCATTGATCACTCTCTTTTGTTGGGCAGTGATCACTAAAAAGTCAGAATCTTCAAAAAAGACAAGCATAAACGTTGCTGGACACAAACTAAGATACCAATTGGACTTACATTGTAAATTGACACCCTCCCCCACGCACACACAGAATATAATTATAAAGACATTCATTAATTGGGAACCAGTGTAAGCGATAGCGAAATGAGCAGCATTTTTGCTATCGGTCAAACCAGTGCCAGCAAATATAGGTTCCGAATTAATAAATGTCTGTATAATTATCATATTCTGTTGGATATAAAATTATCCATTCTTTGAATTTCATATAAATATCTCCAGCATCACTTAAAAACTGAAGAAACCTATGTTGATAGTTGGTAGAGTTTCTAATATCAATTCAAATTGAGCGAAGACAACTATACTGAGAAGTCGTCCTGCGTAGGTTGTAGTTTTATTTCTGATTCTTCTGGTGAAGTAGTAAGAATCGTTTTGTGGCCTTTTGGCTAAAATCAAAGTGTAGTATCTGTTCTTTGAAATCGACATGGCCTTGAAGTTCAGAGAACCACGGCCCTTCGGCCTTGTGGCATGCTCGGGTATCGTCCTGGGAGAAGTTGCACAGGATATCTTGGCCAGCTGGTCAGGAGGCGATTAGCATGCTCAGGATTCATCCTGAGAAGCTTTTGTGTCACTGAAACAAATGCCACGAGGAAGGGATGTGGGGGTGGGGGGCTTCTATCCCTTCCTCGTGGCATTTGTTTCAGTGACAGGGATTTGGAATCCCCCCCTCCCCCCCCCTCAAGTCTCTAGTCACGGGCACATGGGATTCCCCCTACTGAATTCGGCACTAAATGACCCACCAAGGGTCGATGTACCGTTAAACAAAACCATCAATCTTCTGTTGAATCAATTTTCATAGTTGAGATGGAGAACTCTGATTCCCACTAGTATATGCCAAGTGAACTCATAAAATTTCTGCTGCTCAAATAGATCTATTAATGAAGTTAACTTAATGGGTGAATTAGTAAACATTCCCCACTTGGAATCTGAAAAATGTGTTTCTCATAACCCAAGCAATAACCTCTAAAAAGGTTATGTGCGTTTGGAAGGTCTTGGGAGTGTCAGTCTATATTTGGTGGTGGTGGATACTGTTTACTATTTTGACATCTACTTTCAATTCTTAGAACCCTGATTCTCTAAGCCTTTTAAAAGAAATACACACCCAGCCCCCCCAAATGAGCCAAGCTATTTTTTAATCAAATGTTTTGCAATTACTGTTGAATATTTCATCTATAATTGTTAGAACAATGTTCTATAACAGTGCATAGTCTTTGAGTGCAGAGTACGTTTTAGTATGGGGTAGCTTTGCCCCTTGTTTTATCTACAGAAAACAGCCATTTGTCAAGCTGTCTAATAGTTGTTTAGTGTGCTGCTCAATTTTATTCCATTCAGTTGTGGGAAGCAGTGTTCCCAAATTTTCTCTCAACCAGTTTGGCCTTAATATGTGCCCATATGTTTTCTATGGTATTAAGATCTTTTATATATGGAAAGTGCCCTGGAGTTCTGCTCAAGGGCAAACTTTTTCCGGAACTGTCCCAGAAAACAATTTTAACCATCCCGAAAAACTATTTTAACTGTCCCAAAGGAAATGTAAATGGTCCCAAAATCAAAATGTTGTTTCTTTTACTTTGTTAGCATCTATAGTTGTTAGCATAATAAAAATACCATTAAAATGTT
>VCCN01001623.1:168930-179654 GCA_006491835.1 Architeuthis dux
CGAAATTTCCAGGCATTCTAATATAATAATAAACTCATGTTTACTGTCAAAAAGTGGTATATCCAACAGAATTTGTATCGTTTCCGTACAATGAGGGGGCAGGTGTCAGTTTTGGTACAACGCAAAGAAGGAATTTCTCTTTGGGTGTGTTTATCATCACGATGAAGACATGTGTTCAGTTTGCTGATGACGGCGTGCAAAATTCCTAGCAAATATGGATCTGGAACTAAGTCCTAGATTCATATTTGCTAGAAGCAGAATGGGTAGCATATATCGGTGATTCTTAATTGTGTGCACACTGTAAGGTAAAAGAAAAGAGTCAAAAAGTTTGGGAACCACTTGCATAGATGATGAAAACTATCAAATTTTCACAATGTTTGGTCATGTGATCATTGACCATCTTTGTGAGGTTTGGTTTGGGATAGACCCGGGATAGGCAACCTGCCAGCCAGATCTAGTCCATGAAGGGATTTTGAACAGCCCACAAGCAAATATTGAGATACTATGCTTATTTTTTTATGTTTTTAAAGATTCTTTGTCTTTTTAATAAATCCCTTGATTGAAATGAATTGCGACTAAATCGAGTTCTTTGATCACTAATTGGCATTCTTGGTTAAGCACATGATTTTCTAGCACACATTATTCATTGGTTTGAGGCAAAAATAAAACTAGATATATTTAATTGGATAATTCCTATATGTCAAGCTTTTTTCTTTTTTCTTTTTTTCTTTCTTTTTTTAATTTTTTTTTATTATATGCAATCTGGCCTGCAAAGACGAAAAGGTTGCCGACCCCTGGTATAGACCAAGCTTTTTGGTTGAACTAATTTTTATTTTCTTATGATAAAGTTGAATTTTAAGAAAAACGAACTTGACAATATCGAACAATCAAGTGGCTGAATATCTTATGAACTAATTTTGTTTTTTACAAAATGAGTGCCTGAAATATCCAGTCATAGCAGTCCCTTGTTTATATTACTAGTACATCTTCTGTAACAAAATACTGATAATTCTGCTTGTCACTTTAGCTGCAACTAACTACAAGCTACTTACCTATCACACTTGTCACTCATCACTCTTGCCTGAGATATAAAAACAAAACACTTCCTCTCGTACAATTCCCTGCTTATTTTTGCAATCTAATATCCTAAGGCTATATATGTTACACTTACAGTAAGATTGTGATTTCATGAAATCCCTAGGCATTTTGTGAAATCCTCAACATTTCAGTAATTTCATGAAATGCCTAGTTTCACAATCAGGGTTGCCAGATCAGGTTTCTCAAAATCGGACAATAGTGTTCCAAAATCGGACATCCCTGCTTGAAATTGGTCATTTATCAGACGGAATAAATTTGATGGCTAAAAATAGCTGATAGTGTCTAAAAATAGGTTATCACAATGAAAATAAATAGCTAAAAGTTGCTAGAATATTTTTGTTTTGTTTTTTGTTTTGTTTTTTTTCCCCAATTTCATAAATTTAATCAGACATCAGGGCCAAAAAGGACACAATGTCCGATGTTGGACAAATCTGGCAACAATGGTTAACAAGCTGGTGATGTTTGATCATTACTACTGTAACCAATTTGATCCTTACTAGGTGCCCCCATTACTAAGGCCTTGTGTCAAACTAAGCTGTATATACACTATAAATACTAAAACAGAATATACTTGATATTTACTAAGTTTAGTTTAATTTGACACAAGGCCACAGTAGTGGGGGCACCCATTGAGGATCGAACTCATTACATTAGTAATGGCCAGCATCATAAGCTTAACCATTACTATACTGAAACTAGGATTTACTTTTGTTTGGTGATTTCACGAAATCTCTAGTTTCGCAATCTCCCTGTAAGATATACATTACTATTTTCACATGTTATTTAGATTTAAATCCTTAGTGATATCGTTTACAAGTTGCGACACTGTTCATTGCTAAGAAAACAGATGTCTGGGTGGGAAGGTGATCAACACTTTGACAAGAGATTGCTATTTCAGTCTCTTAATAAAAAGACTTTTCGTTCAACACACTGCTTTGCTCTCTGCTTTAGCTAAACAGTTGATAAATAAAACTGTGCTAAATTCCTGTTATGCCCCTTTTTCTTTTTCTTTTCTTTTTTTTTATTGGGATGTACAGGTAAACAGGATCTGGGTTTTCCCTCCTGTAAAACCGTTGAAGTGCTTGTTGGTGCTGGTGTGTCTAGTTCTTGTTCTGATGTCAGAAGTAATCCTCTTGCATCAGGTGTAAACAAAGTAACACCATATGGTTTCCTAAAAAGCTGCTACTACACGTACTCACATCCTGATAACAGGTGCTTGCTGCTAATTGGTGTGGGTGAGGGATTATTTTTAATTTTTATTTTTTTATTTTTTAATGCTCCATATTTTACAAACATAAATATAAAGTTTCTTACATTTTATGTTAATGAGATGGCCAAATTGCATTGGTTGGATACACCAATTCTTGTACGATCACCAAAGTTAAGCAACATCGAACCTGGTCAGTACCTAGATGATGACTATTTGGGTATATGAGGTGCCGTATGCAGCTGTCTATCATGTAGATAGCCCCTTCAACCGTGGCAATCTTGTTAATCCTCCTAGGATGTGACCAATCTCTGCAATACACTCAATAATATAACTGACATTTATTAGTTGAGAGCCTATATTTGCCCGGTGCTGGTGTGAGCGACTGCTAAACGAGCTTGCTGCTAATTGGTGTATATTTTACTAACATAAATATAAGTTTCCTACATTTTATGTTAATGATACTGCCAAATTGCATTGGATTCACCAGTTCTTGTATGATCACCGAAGTTAAACACCATCGAGCCTGGTCAGTACTTAGATGACTATCTAGGTATAGATAGCCCATTCTCCTGTGGCGATCCTGTTAATCCTCCTAGGAGCAGACCAATCTCAGCATTACACTCAATAATATGATTATAATGATATTTTCAAATGGTTCTTCGGGCGATTGAACTCCTTGTTATTTGTGTTGTGAACACGTCTCGGCCGCTCCATTCTTCGGCCTTCTTCAGGTGTAAAATTCGAGTGTGATGGGTTACACCTGAAGGACAAAGAATGGATCGGTCGAAAAGTCGTGTTTACAACACAAATAACAAGGAGTTCAATAGTCTGAAGAACCATTTGAATATTAATGACCCTTTTCAAAACTATAGAAAATAATGACATTTATTAATGGAGAGCCTATATTTGCCCGGCGCCAGTGTGGGTGATTTCTAAACAAGCAGCCTAATTCATAAAAGTGAATAAAGAAACAAACTGTGTGGGGATTTTTGTTAGCTCAGTCAGTAGAGCAGAACCTACGTATAAGGTTGCTTCCAGGGTAGACGCGGGTTCGATCCTGGCACAGTTTGTTTCTTTAACATTTACGATTTAGGCCGCTTGTTTAGCAGTCGCTCACACCGGCTCCGGGTGAATATAGACTCTCAACTAATAAATGTCATTATAATTATATTCTGTCGGATATAAAATTATCCATTTGATTTCACTCAATAATATAAAATTTCTTGCATTTTATGCTAATGTTAATGATACGGCCAAATCATATTATATACACCAGTTCTCATACAAAAACTGAAGTTAAGCAATGTCGTGCCTAGATGGGTGACCATTTGGGTATACCAGGTACCGTACGCAGCTGTTGATCATGTAGATAGCCCCTTCCCCTGTGGCAATCCCATTAATCCTCCTAGGAGACCAATCTCTGCATTACACTCAATAATGCAACCCCCCAACACCCTGGCTACGAGCGAGCAACAAGTATTGATTGTTTATAATTCTCTTGCTTAGATGGCTATATTTCTTTTTAGTGTATCAAATATTTAACATTTACTCAGGTTTTCAAACTTTGATATTAACTTGATAAACCTGTCCTTTGAGACTGCAAAAACTTCTAATGAGTCGAACCGTTTTTATAACTGTGCAGTGAAATCTTTCTGTACAATCTTTCTCTCCACGCAGAGACGGAGCCGACAGAAGCGCGGGTGTTAAATTCTTCCCATTTATCTACCATCTACCATTATTAATTGACTAGTATTTATTTCATCTTAGTTTTAGTTGTTTTTGTTCACTACTCGCTGTCGGTCTACGGCTGTTAGTAAACAGTGCCGGTCAAAAATAAATGATAAACTCTCGTTTAGGCTCTAACTCGCATCCCTTTACCCTCAAGAAGCCTTGTTATCCGTACCAGCTGCTCTACAGCTTCAGCTATAAAAGCCATACAACTGGCAGAAGATCAAATCTAACCTTTCAGATTTTCCCTTTCACTCTGCACCATATTTGTTGATGTTTTTACAGTAAACTAGTAGTATTAGTACTGGTAATATTATCTAGATTTATTTTTTATTAGATGAAGCATCATTATTAGTAATGGCTGTCTGAGTAGTGATGTAAAGCTACTAAATAAAGAAATACAGTATTAGTCAAAAATCAATAATGGCTGTAAATGGATCATCTTGTAAAAATTCTAGTATTACTAATACTAACTTGAATTAATAATACTTACCTATTTCCATAGATGTTGGTATAATGCTTAATAATTCCTGCATCTAAAACATTTGGTAATGCTTACTGTTAAGAGCAGGGGATTGTCACCTATTTAAAACAAAAGGGTAAACATACAATAGTGGGGTCCAACAATGAAAGACCAAAAAAGTTAATTCCTTTGAATACACTGACATGCATGAAAATAATCCCTTGCGTAAAAATTGTTTTTCGATCGCACAAGACGAGGTTAGATGACTGAAAAAAAAAAAGAAAGATTAAAGTGCATATCAAGTAAAAAGAATAATTCATATAGCTCATTGCAAATAAATTTTCCTTTTAAGATTTCAAAGACGAAACTAAATTCGTGGAGTAAAAATTTTAAAACAAAAATCATAACCACATGGTGGTTTAACAGTTTTTAGATGGATCATCCTAAAATTATTTTAATATGTACAAAACAATTAAATAATGATTTGATACACAATTTTATACAAAGTTATTTTATAATTTATTTTAATACAACATTGTAGCTAGTAAATATAACTAGCAACAGACTGTTCAAACAAACTTCAGCTATCTATGTAATATCTTTTTAAAATAAAACTTATTTTAGTTTAATTTAATTATCTTTATTTCAAAAAACTTTTTAATTAAATTGTCTTAAATAAAAGGAAATTTATTTGTGTTTTTTTTTGTTTTTTTAATACTTGATATACTTTTTTGTTTTCTAACCTTGTCTTGCCTGATCGAAAACAATTTTTACGTAAGGGGCTATTTTCATGCATGTCTGTATTCAAGGGGAATAACTTGTCTTAAATCGTGGACTCCACTATTGTATCTGTACCAAACGTAAACATAGACTGGAGCCTCGAAATTTAAACACTTACTGGCTTTGAAGAAAGCAAAAATATTAACTTTTAATTGCTTATTAAATCTGTCCTCAGGAAACAATTTTTATTTTAAAAACTTCAAATTATTTAATGAAGAGAAAATAAGTGTGATTGACTTGTGATGGTGACAATGCAAGATTATCTCCTTTTCTTTTGTAATAGACATTGAATAAAGTTTTTAAAAGTACAGGTTGAGTGTCTCAAACTAGGGGACTGATGGTGTCACAAGTTTAGGAAATTCCCGACTTTTGGGTGTATCACAGGCTAGGCCTAATTTCAGTCCTACAGCGTCGGGTCATTACGTGAATAGCCCAGAATTTAAGAGTACACTGATACTAACAAAATACAAATCTTGTAGACTACACCTGTAAATAAGAAATAAATAGTAGTAGTAATGTTCCGACCACATCTGGAGAGAAAAAGGTGGCCATCTTTCTCTCTGGGAGGAAGTCCATATTATTGACAGAAGAACGATGTTGGAAGCAGAGAAAAATCAAAGAAGCAGCTCACATCAAAATGTCAACTAAATGCATTAGTCGATGTGGCTTCCGGTTCTCAACAGACTGTATTGCGTATTTTCTATGATGAGATTTTTCACGGTATGTCGCAAAACTCCCCAAAATATTCCCATTAAATTATTCATGGCTGAAAATGTAAGATGTTATTTGAATTTGTTCAATCCAGTATAGACGAATGATTGTAAATGTTATAAAACCTCTATAAAATAATAAATATAGATATTGTGAAGATATTTTCTATAGTTTTGAGAAGGGTCATTATGGCCGACCACATCTAAAGAGAGAATGGCAAGTATCTTCTTCTGGGAGGAAGTCCAGATTATTGACAGAACGATGTTGGAAGCCGAGAATAATCAAAGTAGCTCACATCAAAATGTCATCTAAATGTATTAGTCGGACAAGTGCGGAGTTCAACACAATGTGGCTTCTGCTTCTCAACAGACACAGAAACACCCTGGCCATGCGTTATAAGGGTTACCCCATTTAAAAATAAAACTTCTGTTTACCCCATCACACTTGGATTTTATACCTGAAGAAGACCGAAGAATGGATCGTCCGAAACAACATAAACAACAAAGAGTTCAATTGTCTGAAAAATCATTTGAATAGTAATAATGTATTTATTCCGTCTGTTTCCACTTCAAAATGAAGTTGGTGGTATAGTGGGTCACTGGGACCCCCCCTTGCATTGTCTCATACCAGAACACTGTAAACTATCACTTGGAGGAATGGCCAAGAATTTTGAATGGTGTTATTTATCATTATAAATAATTATGAATAATTATGAATAATGATAAATAATTATTTAATAGCCGGGTTTCAGACATTACAGAGTTTGAGATGCTCAACCCGTACTTCCCTTATTCATAGGGCTAGAGATTTTAAAAAAATAATTTAATGTTAAAATACTATCATTAATAATGTTTAGAATAATTTAATGTTATAAAAATAACATATCTGCACAAATACTACATGTATATATTGAAACTGTGGTTTCCAAAGGGTGCGTCGTGCCACACTGGTACGGAAAGGGAGGATTGCAAGTGTGGCGGGAACATTCAAGACCAGCAAATAAACATTTAAATATTCATATATAGAAAGCCGTAGAAGGTTCTATATTACATGGCATCTCTCTTTGTGTGAAATGAGAATACCTGACAAAAACAATCCCATATCTCTCATTGAGTCTGTATACTTATTTAAGGTTACATAGGTAAGATGTTTGTCTATAAGTGTATTTTGAGAATGTATCTTGTTTTCATGTAGCTGCTTTGTTTTGTACTTTCTGGATGTCCCTTGATCATAAAAAGTACTCGTGTTATCAATCAAACTCTGCTAGGGTTTTTTTTATTTTTTAGAAACCATCACCAAAACTGCCAACATAGGTTTCTTCAGTTTTCAAGTTGGTCTGGCTGACTATGTATGTATCACACGTACCGGCCGCACCAATGGAGCTAGAAGGTTGAAAATTTCAACATTTACTCATGTCTAGAAAAAAAAATTGTTTTTCAAAATTCCCCTCCATAAATAGGTTTGTAATGGATTCAATTTGCAATGTAAATTTATGCTAAATTGGTCCCTTAGTTTGTGTCTGGCAGCATTCACACTTGTTTTTGGAAAATTCATACTTTTTTAATGATCACTGCCCAACAAAAAGCAATAACTTATTCATTGATCATCCCATTTTACAATTTTTTAATTGATCACCTCCAACACAACATTCTGCTGAAAGATGTTGGTCACAAGACTTTCTATTGAGTGACTAACCAGACCAGTTTTTTTTTTTGTTTGTTTTTTTAATGTATGTATTAATAAAACATTTGGTGTATTGCCAGCAAATTTTTATTCTAAAAGTGTCCCAGAGAGAAAACCCACTGCCTTGAAATATCAAAATCTTAGATAACTAGCAGAAATAGCTAAGTATTATTTACTACACACGTCTCTGCTGTTTGGGATTGCCTGGATTAATTTTAGCCGAACATTTTCATGTAAACATTGTAATCTGTACAAGTTTCTCAGAAGATTCTTTATCTGAAAGAAAAGATAAGATTTAAAACAAATGTTACAACTGCAATTAATGAAGGAAGGATTTTTTTTTTTTTAGTAGCAGCTCAATTGCCAGATTGGTGCCATACATGGGCATCTTCCTGCAGTAAAAAAAGAATGTGAGTTTGAGTCTAGCCTGGAGCTTATTCTTTATTTCCAATCTGCGTCATTTACTTACTCAGACCATCAGTCTATGGCAGTAGGTTGCGATGAAAAGCAACTAAAATGAATTTAAGATGAAAGAAAATACTCTCAAAAGATCAAAATGGTTGTCCAGTTAGGCTGGAATTGAGGTGACTAGGGGTGGTAAACATTGTTAATTTTTGAAAAGCACTCCGAGTGAATGAAAATCAGTTCACAAATGGTTACGATGCAGGGGAGGTAAGTATTAAAAAAAAAGAATTAAAGGATTCCCCCCCCCCCCAAATTAAATGGTTCTTTGGACGATTGAACTCCTTGTTGTTTGTGTTGTAAACACATTTCGGCCTTCTTCATGTGTAAAATCTGAGTGCAATGGGTTAAACAGAAGTTATGCTTAAAGGGGGTAGCTCTTATAGCGCATGGCCCGGGTGTTTGTGTCTTGTCAGGTTTAGATTTGTTGAAGTGGAAGCCAACCCTTCTTAAAACTATAGAAAATAACTTCTTCTGTAGCCCACAAAATTCCATTGAAATTCATTGAGAACCTTTGGAGACATTGTGTGGACAAACAGCCGAGTCAATACATATTCCTCTTTCAACTTCATTGGCAGTGGTAAATAAGATTTAAATGATGAATTAGGAGTCCTAAAGAATGGTTTTTACGTGGGTCCTCTGAGAGGGAGGTACAGCCTATGCATTGCTCTGGGACCTGGAAGGGAGCCTGAGCGTTCTTTGGGTAGAGCTGTGTATCGAAACTTCTAAGTCGATACGATATGTCCATAAATAAAATAGATTGATTGTTTTGTTTAACGGCACATCAACCCTTGGTGGGTCATTTAGTGCTGAATTCAGTAAGGGGAGGGGGATCCCATGTCCCCGTGACTACAGACTTGAGGGAGAATCCCAAATCCCTGTCACTGAGACAAATGCCACGAGGACCAGGATATAGGAGGGGTGTGGATGAGATCCTAAAAGCTTCTCAGGATGAATCCTGAGCATGCTAAAGGTGATCGCCTCCCGACGAGCTGGCTAAGATATCCTATGCAACTTCTCCCAGGACGATACCCGAGCATGCCACAAGGACCCCTGAAGGGCAATGGTTCTCTGAACTTCGAGGCCATGGCTGTTTTGAAGCAGAGATACTCCATTTTGATCCTAGCCAAAAGGCCTATAAATAAAATAAGTTGACTCTATTGTTTATTGGTGTGTAAATATAGTATGGTGTGCTTTAAAGTGTTATAGCAGATGAAAACAGGATGGCTAAAAGATGAGGGTGTTTGAAGTGTATAAGGCGGGGAGAAACGGCTTTGCACTGCTGTATAAAAATTAATCTTGGAGGCCCTGCTTTTACATTCCTGCAATCTCTCTCTAGAGTGTCAATTGCACCAAGAAACTTCTGGCTGTTTGCTTATAATATTTTTATCTTGTGGCTTACATACGCGTTCTATTGATTGACATTAACTCTTTCACATGGCAGATTGCCCACCGTTAGTCGCAGCAGGCTGTCGAGAACCGAGTACCAGGTTTCTATTACTTCCAGAATGCGAATCGTATTAGCAATGACACTCTTACCTTTCAGCTGACAAGATGTAGAAGGTGACTTGAAAATCCTAAAAAAAATTCCGTTATTTTAAATCTTGGCAAATGCATGCTTTCTTTGATCGTGTACTTGGTTGACTTACATCTGCCGCATATTGCCGATTTTGGCGTGTTTCTTGCTAGATTTAGCACTTTTGGCAGTGCTAAATTACTGCGTTTGCATTTAAACTTTTTGGCTACTTTGTAGCTATTTCTGACTATTTTAAAGTCTTTTTGGCACTTTTTGACCATTTTTGGTTATTTAAAAAATAATTTAGTTCTTTTTGGCAGTCAAACTAGTGCAAAATTATATTTTGAGTTGGTAACACTTCATCTTCCAGCTAAGTTGGAAGAGGAATATATATGATAATTATAAAGGCATTTATTAGTTGGGAACCTATATTTGCTCGTTATTGGTGTGAGCGACTGCTAAACTAGCGGCCGCAATATTCTATCAGATATAAAATTATCCATTATTTGATTTTCAGAGGTATGTGTATTACTAGTGTCTGTCTACAAATCTCTAAAAGTTCTCAATGAATTTCAATGACATTTTGTGAAAGGGTGGGCCATGGGCTAAAGAATTGATTAAATTTTGGACAGATCCAGAAATATTTCTAGTTACCTCCCCTGTATTTATATTTGAACTGAATGAAAATCAGTTTTTAGTGACGATGGCATTAACAGGTAGTGCTTTCTAGTTCTAGTCTGTGGAATCAAATTCTACCAGGGCTGGCTTCTAATGGGATAAAAAATAGTCGTAATGAAGAAATAGCAGATTATTGGGCCTTTTGGCTAAGATCAAAGTGTAGTATCTGTTCAGAGAAACACGGCCCATAAGGGATCCTTGTTGCATGCTCAAGATTCGTTCTGGGACAAGTTGCACAGGATATCTTAGCCAGCTGGCCGGGAGGAGGTCGCTCACCGCCGGTGTTTGTCCTGGGATCTTTGACCAGTATGCTCAGGATTTGTCTGAGAAGCTTTTGTACAGGGTTCTTCCTATAACCACTGACCAGTTTATCCCAGTCCTCATGGCATTTGTCT
>VCCN01001623.1:210529-224554 GCA_006491835.1 Architeuthis dux
ACACCACTGAGATGAGGACAACAGTTCAGATAAATCGGTATATAATCTAACTACAACTGAAGAAATCTCTCTGTATACACTGATTACTCAACACACTGGCCATTGTACGAAGTTGACATTCGCCAGATATTAGTCGGCACACAGTGTAAACTTTGAAGTTATTTGGATCGGCCATTCTCAAGAAATCTAATAAAAGATTAATCAATCTTTCTTCATGATTTCATAAATTGTCTCCCTTGACTTCCACTCTTTAGAATGGGCACTGCCTTTGTAATGATAATTCCTCATCTCAGAAATTAATCTACTCATTCCATAACACCGAGCAAGATAACTGGAATTGGTCAGAGCTACACATTAATATAAAAATACTTTTTCTACTGACACCAAAAGATTTTTAAAAAAACATTTTCGTTAGCGCAATACCGTTAAAATGCACTCACTTGGAGAATAAAGCAAATACCAGTCTAATTTGTGACTTAATAATAGTGTGGGTTCTGTGGTCACACTCACCCCGATAATCTATATTATAATGATTTCTCTAGGAAGATAACTCTAAGTATAATAAATGAGAATAGTTTCCTTTTATTTATTCCTTTGCAAATAATTATAATATAAAGAAGCATTCCAAGGGAAATTATGAATTACCGCCACCCATATATGCTGTGTTGGGGGTGATCAATTAAAAAGTTGGGCAGATCACTAAAAAAGGTCTGAATTTCCAAACAAGCGGGCACTAAATAGTGACCAATTTAGCATAAGCTTTCATTGAAAATTGAACCCCCTACTAAAACCCTATTTTGGAGGGGAATTTTCAAAAAAAATATTTTCCCTACTCATTGGTGCATGTGCGCAAAATTTCAAGTTTCTACTATGAACGGTTAGTGCTGGGCAAAGTCTGGATACATATAAATGTGTGAACACATAATCTAAACCTTTGGTAGCAGCGATTTAATTCTTTAAATATAGGAAGTGACTTGACATAGTTGAATAACTGCCGAATGTTGCCTTTTAATTGAGTTAATATAAAACCCTTTTTCTGCCAACCCCAAAAATGTTAAAAACTCCCTGGTCACTTTTCATATGGTTTTACATGTTAGGTTTTATTTGAAATAGTCAACTCTTAACCTATAGAACCTAGTCAGCCGAAATACTTTGGCTGCTACCTAGAAGCATATATACCTGAGTGGCTGATATTTCTGCCAGGTTATCCCCCAACCTGAACACTGTGTGTCTGCTGAGCAAAGTGGTACCTGAATAAGGAATATTGGAGATAAACACGAAGAAAAAATTAAATTAAGACAGGCTTTTTTTATCCAAATAACATTTACTTAGATTATAACTAGTAACAAACATTTTTTACAGGCTGTTAAATAACAGCTAGCAATATTTCTGCCAAAAGATTAATAGTTAATTGATTGTATTAGCACCTTACCAGATCAATTTTTTCCACCCAATCTTTTTTTATTTTTTATTTTATATAAATTAAGAGTACATGTAACATAGTTTTTTTTTTTTT
The DNA here is from genome assembly GCA_006491835.1 of Architeuthis dux. Classification (NCBI taxonomy): domain Eukaryota; kingdom Metazoa; phylum Mollusca; class Cephalopoda; order Oegopsida; family Architeuthidae; genus Architeuthis; species Architeuthis dux. The sequence goes on from VCCN01001623.1 coordinate 212,046, forward strand.
GTTTGTTTTTAACAAAATGTAAAAGTATAATCAAGCTATAATAGCAAGGCTTGAGCAGAAGCCACAGCAACAAAAGAAGAAAAACTCAACCCAGCATCCATTTAAGAAATGACTAGTCCAATGCTTTCAGATTTGTTTTATTCTTTGAGGTAATAACCAAAAACTTTAGGTTTTAAAATATTTTCTTCTGATTTTGATTTTTGGTGGTTGGTTGTGGGAAGGGGAAGATATAACAAAACAAATAAATAGGAATGACAGCCATCCAATGGTTGTGAATTGGTCTACTTTTGAAAGCACAGTGTTACTAAAATTTGAATTTCGATATTTGCGACTTTTTGGACAATTAAGAGTACATGTAACAGAAAATGTTTTGTTTGTTTTTTTTTTTTGTTTTTTTTTTTTTTTTTTTTTTTTTTTTTTTTTTTTTTTTTTCTTGATGTTTCTGTTTAGTCACCCCCACGCATTTTACAAAATGTAAAAGTGTACCATCTCCAACTTCGAATAAATGTGAATTGACTTGAAAACCTACTTGAAAACCTGCCAAATAGGTTGGTTTTCGAGCTACTTCCTGTGGAAGGCCTGCCTGAATGTAAATAAACCCTCTGCAAAACCTTTTAAAAAAAGTCCAATGATTGTAAATGTTATAAAACCTCTATAAAATGCAACTGCATGTCATTTATAGAAAATAAAACATAGATATTGTCTATAACTTTAAGAGTCATTAACATTCCAACTTTTGTTCAGACAATCAAGTCTTTTTCTTTTTTTTTTTCCTCGGTCTCTTTCCTTATGGATATTACATGTGAAGAAGGCCATAGAATGAATCCGCCAAAATGTTGTCAACATCAAAGATATGAAGAAGAGATTAGATTGTCCAAACAAAAGTTGAAATATAGATATGTTACTTCTTGATGGTGGTACTGAGTTCGACTGGTCGGTAGTGCAAGAGACTGGTGGTTGAAAGATTCAAGAGGTTCAACTTTAGTGATCAGTCTTATACTTGTAAAATCTACAGTATTATAGTATAATTCTGCTTGTTTGTATGTATGACCTTCCCATTACACTTTCTGATTTTCATTTTCCTCATAACTTTCATCTTTTTTTTTTCTTCTGCCCCCCCTCACCCACCCATTCTTGCAATGTAAGAACAAGTGTAAGAATGGAAAAGGGTGCTTATGCTTGAATGAGAGCAAAAAGGACTCCACCTTCACTATAACTGTCATTGATTACTTCTCCCTCACAAGCCTGAAGCCTAACATTAAATTGTAGTCGTAAACCACAAGCATATAGACAGCAAAATTAATCAATGGTAATGATAATAACAGATATATAATTTTCATTTGCCTTTGCCTGTTATTACAGTTAATATAGGTACACTTCATAGGTAATAAATTATTTTATTATGCCTCTTTGGGCATCTCCAAATTATACACAATATTTACACATCAACTTCTAAACAAATACAAAATTCATAAACCTATTCAAATGTACATAAATACAAACATTTACAATTTAACACAATTCAGATCAAGCTCTCTTGAAAATCTCATCTGACAGATTCAAAAAATGTCCTTGTAATCTTTTTTTTCCCCCATAATTTTTAAAATGATCTAAATTATTTTTAAAACTTTGTACACTATTGCTATCTTTAACATTACTAGACAACTTCTTCCCAAAAATATATTACTCTATTAAAAAAAAAAACTATTTGTTTAGTAGTTTAAATTATATACTTTAATTACAGAAATATATATGCAATTGTAACAATATCTTAATTGTAAACAACCATGGAATTTCCACGGGTCCAGTTCATATAATTTGTCATAGTCTGATAAAATTCCTTGTATGTAATGAGTAATAGGTTAGTCAGTAAAATTATACCAAATTAGGTAATTTTTCCCTCCATTTCATCAAGCTGTATCTGCTGTCTGTGCTTTTAAGTTTTTTGAAAATGGTCCATGGACCACTGGGGTGTCTGTTATTCTACTTCGTTTTGAAAAGAAAATGTTTACAAAGCAATTCAACATGATGTAGCTGAGGTCACCGGTATATGCCAAAAATGTGACCTCTTGGAATGAATGAAATTTGGGTCCCAAACGAGTTTGAATAAATGTAATCGATTTTAAATGATCAAGATGTCATATGCAGACAGTTGAACTGTACCTATCTAGGGTTTATTACTCAAGCATATCCCACAGATCTTTCATCTGTGTGCACACCTTTCAAAGCAGATGGCAGAAGAGTAGCCTTATTCAGCAAAGTAGGACAACTTAACCATAAAAAATGCATCGTATCATAAGGACTGATTTGACTGATCACCGCTAAAGAAGCTAAGATTTTTTTCATACTGCAATGACTGAGTTTTTTTTTCTTTTAATATTAAATCAAGTATTGTAAACCATTTTGGGGCAGATCCAGGAATTACTCCCTGCATCGTAACTATATATGATCTGACCCCCCCCCCCTTTTTTTTCCGTTTCGTTTCATTTCTTTTCGTTGGTATTGGCAGAAAAGTATGCGCTCTGAAATACTTTCTAGTTTTAAGAGTATTTGATGACCCATATTGTCATCAGATTTCCTAAAACATCCAGGAATCTTTTCTAAAAAATGTTTTTACTTTCAGGTTGAAATCTTTGGTAGTTTCCGCACTGGTTTGTACTTGCCAACCAGGTAAGTGAAATATTTGAATATTTTAGACCAGGGGTAGGCAATCTGCGGGCCAGATTTTAATTGGCCCACGGGCAAATATTGGGGTACTAGGCTTACTTTTTTATGTTTTAAAGATTCTTGGTATCTTTTCAAAAGATGCCATGATTGAAATAAATTGCGACTAAATTGAATTCTTTGATTACTATAATTCATCCTTGGTTAACCAAATGATTTTCTAGTATGGGTTATTCATTGATTTGAGGCAAAATTTAATAAGATGTATTTAAATGGATAATTCCTATATTTCAAGCTTTCTATGGCAGCTATCTGGCCCATCATCCACTCATTAATATGCGATCTGGCCTGCAAAATCAAAATGGCTGCCAACCCCTGTTTTAGAACTTGAGATTTTGCACATAACTTGCTATATAATTGTGTACAGGCTACCCCGAATTTATGTTGGTTTGATTTATGCCGATTTACAATAACACTGGTTTGAAATTTGCATTAATTATTTTGTAATTCAGATGGTATTTTAAGATATTTGTTTATTTTATATATTAAATAAATTTTGTTATATTTATATTCTTTTGTTTTTCCACAATCCACCTTTACACACTGACCATCTTTGGGTATTCATACAAGCTCAGTGCCAGTAAGCCAGAATGACCAGAATCTATGGCTGTTCCTGCTGCCTATGCTAAATTGGTCAATTCAATCTGAGTACCGATTGGCCTCGAGGTGAGGCAACCACTGCTCCTAATTGGGCACTTGCACTGGTTCACTGGAACTGACTTCTTTTGTTGTATACACCTCAGGATCAAAGTGCCCATGAGCCAGAATGACCAGCATTTATGGCAGTTCCTGCTGCCTATTCTCAATTGGTCAACTCTATCTGAGTACCGATTGGCCTAGAAGAGAGTAACCACTGCTCCTGATTGGCCACTTGCACTGGCTCACTGGAGCCGAGTTTTATCTCGGACTTAGCCAACACAGGCATCAGAATAGCATTGAATTCTAGTCTTGAGGTTCAATACCAACGTCTTGAGGCCTTGAACCTCTGCCTCTCGATTTCCAAATTCAACGCTATTCCGATGCTTGTGTTGGCTAAGTCTCTGAGATAAAGCTTGGATTATCTCCCCTTCGTACCAACCCTGACACAGCAATCCTTTTGAGGGAGGAAAAATATCATTTCTCTTAAATAAAGAACTGCAGCCTCTGATTTTCGTTTACCTGTATACAGGTGATAATGTGATATAGCATTACTTTCTCGTTCTTCTTACCTGCTTTTTCTTTTTTTTTTTGCCTGCAAAGAAACGATCACCTTTTCTGCTACCCTCTGTTGAACCAGAACTCATGGCACCTTATCATACCTATTGACATTCCTCTTTTTTCCTTGCTTCTTTGTTGGTCTTCAAGGTTAAGTTATAATTTGTCACAATGACCGTAAAATGCAAGCTGTTCGTGCACACAGATGCAAAACGCGTGAAACATTTCATCCATCTGTTTGTCAGATGTCAAAACTTCAAGTTGGTAAAAGAGAAATAGATGAAACAATTTTATTCTTATTATTGGATGAAGTGCGGTAACACAATATTCTTATCAATTTTGACAAGATTTTTTACCTTCATCTTATTTTTTTGTTTTTATCACAACTTATAACTCGGCCGTCATTTGTTGATTTAAAAAAACAAATTTTTTAGTGAAAGTAGGAATTGAAAAGTTTACTCTGGCATTGGAATAGTCGAATTTGAATATCAAGTGGCTGATATTGAACCTGTGCCTCCAGACTCAATTTCCAAATTCGATACTATTCCAATGCCTGTGTTGGGTAAGTCTCAGATAAAGCTCAGATTATCTCCCTTTTTGGCAACTGTACTAAAGATTGAAGTGCTGTGATATTGGTAATAAGATTATCATTCGGCCACACTCCCTCCAATGCTCTTTGGTCAGCAAATTTCTTCCCTTAAATGACTTATTAAAAAAATCTAGTAAATCTGTAAGATCTTTGAAATGGATGGGTTTTTGCATATATATTTGTATGCCACGTCCAATATCTTTTTCTTGATGTTAAATTCAAAATTCAAATTACTTGCCACCTCTTCGGGCAAATTAGCGGGATTTTAAAACAATAAGGAAACCGAATTGGGTAAGTGAAATGCACAAGAACTGACAAAAGTTTTGGTGTGGTCACGCATTTATCAACTCTCACCCCTACACACATGCACTGTATTCTGTCATCACTTAACAACCCACCCTCTCACACACAATCTTTGAATATACAATTTTTGATGGGGTTCAATTGCAAGGATTCTAAATGATTGTTTGTTTCTTCAATTCCAGTGATATAGACCTGGTTGTGTTGGGAACTTGGGAAACCCCCCCGCTATGGAAGTTGAAAGACGCTCTTGTCGATAATGATATTGCAAGTGAGGAGTATGTCAAAGTTCTGGACAAAGCTTCCGTAAGTACCATTTTAAAAAAAAACATTTTTTTGACTGGCTATACTGTGTACTAATTTAGGTTTAGTTTGAAACTGGATTGCATGCTGCTCCAAAATTTCTGAAAAGGTTGATGTATTTGAAGCAAAGAACAAATCAAAACTATTCCTACCCACCTAGCAGAAAGTTTTCTCTTTCAACTCTTTCCTCTCTGATAACGCCTCATGTTCCGTGGACTGATTGCTTGCAGAACGTAAATATTGATGATTTTACAGACATTCTGGTGCCAGCTACAATTACCTGATACCACTAAGCAGTTATAGATAATTTATTTTTGAAAATAAACAAAAATTTTTAAAATGATAAAAAAATAAAACTTTTAAATCATAACAATTCCAATCAATCGATAATAATACCTTTTTTGTGGTTTTATTTCACAGGACTTGGAAGTGATACATTGGGAATAATCACTGAAAATTTAATATTAAGAGATATAGCAATTTATTTACTGTCCATTGTATTATTTTGTCCAGCAACAGGCTGTTAGATTAGTTTCAAAGAACAAGGCACATTGTTAGAGAAGGCAGTCAGGGAAGTAATCAAACATGCCTGCTAGGGAGGAAAGAGTAAAAGAACTTTCTCTCTCTTTAATTTCTATTTAGATGAGGTACCATATTTTGCGGCTTGAGATGCTCCGATGCATTAGACTCACCCCAGTTTAGAAGGTAATAATAAAAAAATTAAAAAATAGTTAGAATGCATAATACCAAGTAATATTTACTCCACTTGAAACCAACCTTATTTCAGCTTGAGATGCTCCCTAATTGTGAAGAATTCATCACAAACCAGGATAGAGCACTAGATTTAAATCAAATGTTTTTGGATACAGAAATAAGGTTGGGTTTGACTTTTAACTCCTGTCAATGACCTTCAGCTTCTAGAACTCAGGATGGTTTTAAGAGACGTTTTATATAGAGCAAAGGTTGGGAACCTTTTCAACCTGAACAGCCATTTTTAGCTAAAAATAGAATTAAGACTATCAGAGCCACATAATTTATTATAAACAAAAATACCTACAAGAAAACCTAAATTTAGCCAACTTTTTTTCTTACTCAATGCGATTTTTGAATCTTATCTGAAATTGCTTCAATGTCCGGGTCAGAAACAAAATGAACCTAAGACGCAATAACAACGAAAAAAACGATATGAAGTGAAAATTAAGCATTAAAATCTTTGACAAAAATGAAACAAATCCATGCCCGCTTATTGGATTATCAAAGGAGGACTCATTATTAGAAGTACCCATAAATGAAATCTTTATAGACCCAACCGGCACGAGCCACTAGGATAGACTAAAGATTTCCCGACCGCTGATATAGAGAATAAAAAATGCATCTAACAAGCTGTAAAATACAGTATTTTAAAATCCCCATGATTAGTGTCTACATAGTAGACAGACAACTACAAATACTTGTATAGATTTACAACATATATTTTCATGACGCTAGACAAAATAATTCCTGAAAAGTTTTTTAGTCTGACTTTTATCCAGATTTGAAAAAAAATATTGTTTAGTAGATTTGAAACCATGACGTCTTGGATTGTTGTTCTAAAATGTGCTCGAAGGTCAGTTAAAAATTAAACTTTTGGGTTTTAATGCAGATCGACACCAAAACACCAAGGTGGAAAGATCTTGCTACACTGATAATCTTGAAGCAATCCTCTCTATTTTCTAGTTTTGAGAAGGGTCATTAACATTCAAATAGTTCTTCAGATGATTAAACTCCTGTTTGTGTTAACACAACGTTTTGGTGGATCCATTCTTCGGCCTTCCTCCGGTGTAATATCCGATTGTGATACAGTAAACAGAAGTTTTTAATTTCAAAGGAAGTAACCTTTATAATGTAGGATCCGGCAAGACAAGGATAAGAAACGCTTGAATCCTACTTTATAAGGGTTACGTCCTTTGAAATTAAAAACATTTACACCTGAGGAAGGCTGAAGAGTGGATCGGCTGAAACATTGTATTAACACAAACAAGATGTTCAATGTTTGATGCTTTTTTAAAAAATTTGTTATAGTTTACCAATTGTTTAACTTAGATTTAGACTTCAATACCAGCCTCTTGAGACATGCCCACCTCAAGAAGCAGTCTAGAGGTAGATTCAATACCAACCTCAATAAGCTGGTATTGAATCTCTGCCTGTTGTATTCCATCTTAATACTGTAATTCACAGGTTGTATACTGCCGCTCTGTATACAAGGATTTTACGTAGGGTTTATAACATTTACCAAGTCTGCCACTAAATGTCCGTTCACTAGTTTGACATAACGTCAAAAGATTTACAAGCTTCACACCACAAAGGGAATGTAGTTTGCTTCACAAAGGAATGAATTCAACTCCCCCTCTGCCTTTTCGGCAAGTCATTTATATTCAAATGGTTCTTTGGGCGATTGAACACCTCCTTGTTTGTGTTGTAAACCCATTCTTTGGCCTTCTTCAGGTGTAAAATCGGAGTGTGATGGGGTAAACAGAAGTTTATATTTTTAAAGGTCTGACTAATGCGTTTAGTCAACATGTTGAACAAGGAGTTCAATTGTCCGTTGAACCATTTTAATATTAATGACCCTTCTCAAAACTATAGAAAAAAGTCATTTATAGTTGCCTAACTACGCGACTTTCTCGGGCTGGTCTAAACTAAGAGCAGGGGTGATACCCTACAAGACTTGTTTGATTTCCAAATTTGACACTATTCCAGTGCCTATGTTGGTAAGTAAAAATAAAAGCTTGGATTATCTTTGTGGCCAAATCTGGCAACTCTTTCTGAATGTCTTTAAACTCTTTTCCTTTCTTTCTTCTTCAGGTCCCTATTGTAAAGTTGACTGACAGAGAGACTGATGTCAAAGTTGATATCAGCTTCAACATGCGTAACGGGGTCAAAAGTGCCAAACTTATCAAGGTGAATAACCCCCCCTTTTTTTTTTCTTTCTTCCTCCTTTCTTCCTCCTTTCTTTTCTGTCTTTCTTTCCACTTTTAATGATTACCATCAACTTATTATTTGCATAATTAGAACCGTCAACCAAAACTGGGTTTCTTCAGTTTTTAAGCGATTCTGGCTGGCTATGTATCACGCTTACAGACCACACCAATGGAGCTAGCAGGCTGAAAATTGAAACATTCACTCTTTATGTCTAGAAAATTTTTAATTCCCTCCCAAATAATTTGGCAGGGGGTTTCCTGCTGGTCACGAGTGTGTCTAGCTAAGATCAAAATAGTCAGTGTTGGCCTTGTGCCACATTTTTGTATGTACAAGGAGTGAGTTGCCAGATGTCTTTTGCCGCACAAGACCAAATTTGTATGGTCTTAGGACCATATTAAGTAGCTTACCAAAATAATCAAATAACTTAAAATCCATCATCAAACTAAGCTTGCAGACAAAATGGATTAAAATACCTTGTTTATCTATTGTTCATGTATATTTGTCATATCATTTGTGCATAAGGGATATCTGTAAATCTTCCTTTTAGTACCAAATCTTTATTTTTCGAAACCAAATAGCTTTGTTCAGTACCAAATTTGCACAATTTTTGTCTTGAAAAATACCAAACGGCAATCAGGTTATGTAAGTCATGCTATTTAGCTAAAAGGGAGATAACTCTTACATTTCCATTTGATTCATGACTTCTTGAAAACTTGCCTGCCTTATCCAGTATTATTAAAACACGTTTGTTTAGGGAGATTCAGTTCCGGTTGCATATTTCCAAACGAGGCTGTGACATTTTGGAGCTGTACTTTTATTCAAGTTCATTGATCATAACTGAGAAATCAATATTGCCTTGAACAGAATGAGTTTGCTTCACACATGTTGTGCATTGGTAATAAACTGTCTGCATAGGTTGAATTGCTGTTGTAAATATTGAAAGAAATTTAAATAACTTCATTTGCGTCATTCAGCTTATCATAAAGACATAAAGTTGTATCAGCGACTTGTATATAAACTAGACTGGTTATTACCCGTGAAGAAATTCATGGATATATTTGAATTTCTTTGATATATTTCTAGAAAAAGAAACACGGGTATACCTTATGTTAATTGTTAGTTCATTCCAACATTTTCTGTACTGTTCAAAACCGCACTATTCAAGGGCTTATTATAATTTAATGTTTTTTTTTTACTTTTTTTTTTTTTTTTTTTTTTTTTTTTTTTTTTTTTTCCAGCTTATATTTAGTTACATTAATTTGTACAGCAATGCCTTAACCGTACTACATCAAAACTGCACTATTCAAGGTATTCCTGTACCGGAGACTAATGCAAAAATATCTACTAGTGTTTTTGTGGAGTTTGAGCAGTTTCTTCACATTCTCTTACTTTAAGACTTAATTCACTACTTCAAAACTGTTAAAAGTGTAAATTAATGTTATTTTATCAATTTCATCTGAGGTTTTATTAAAAAGTAACTGAACTCATTTAAGTGGAGTCCATTGTTTAAAACGGCGGGTAGGGGATATTTTTATCAGCCAAATTGTTACCTTTCAGTTAAATCTAAATAGGTTTTTAGTGGGGAGGTTCAATTTGTAATGTAAGCTGATTTTAAAAATATAAGTATAATACTTTACTAAATTGAATAAAATACTACTAAGTCAAACAATTTTCATATAGTTGGGTGCTAATTAAACATTAAGCGTACAAAAGCCCCCCCCCTCCCCTAGAATCACTGTCACATGACAATTTCTATTGAGTGACTAACCAGACGTTTTTCTTTTTTTTTCTTTTCTTTTTTTTCCAGTCCTTTATGGAAGAATTTCCTCACTTGAAATTTTTGGTACTGGTACTCAAGCAATTCCTTTTACAGCGAGATCTCAATGAAGTATTTACTGGTGGAATCAGTTCATACTGCCTTATTCTTCTCACGGTTAGCTTTTTGCAGGTAAGCCACCTTCCTTGCTTTCTCTGGAAATTTTCAATGTAAACTTATGCTAAATTGGTCACTAGTTTGAGCCCGCTTGTTTGTGTTTTTTTTTTTTTTTAAATTCAGACATTTTTAGTGATCACCCCTAACCCAGCATAAATGGGTGGCGGTAATTCATAATTTCCCTTGGAATTCTAGTTTTATATATTTCCTATTTACTCTCTATTTGTGATATCAAGTAAAAACTGTTAATTTGGGGTTCATTGTCCAAAAAATAAACTTCACACAAAGGTTGTTAGTGAACGAATACTTGATTATTTAGGAAAATGCACACTTTGCCTAAAAGACATAACATCAATAAAACATAAATTTCTTTCTTTCATTCCCGTGATTTGAAATTATGACCAACAGATTGGTAGGCGGATCTCTTACCAGCTGAGCTAAATTGGCAAGTCTTACATATCTACAAAAGTTTGTTAGAAATATGCAAGAGCTCATTTCATTTTAATAAATAAGTACATCTATAAAATTAACCATGATTTGAAATGATGGACCAAGTAGTAGCCAGCTGTCTTACCAACTGAGCCAAACTGACAAGTCTTACATATCGATGAAATTTATCTCAGATATGCAAGGGCTTATTTCATTCTAATAAATAAATATATTTATACTAAAAAAATATATTTTAAACAAATTTACAATACAAAAATTGCAGTAATCTTCAGTTGGAATAGAAGTAGGAGTGGAGTTTGACCCTGCAGCAGCCAGGCTTGTCTTATTTTCATTATACCCTCGTTAAAACTGACTAATAGTGGGGGAAGGGTGTCTGTTTTATCTGATTGTCCGAGTTAACCGATGTAGGTGGTTAATACTGTATGTATACAATATTGGAAAGTATATACACTAACTGAACATAGAACTATATGAAACATATTTCATAAAATTATTTAACATATTGTCGCATTGGATCAAAAAGGTCTTATGTCCATTTTTATGGTTTTGAGATATGAGCAATTAAATATTTTGAACAGTTATATTTCGATGGCAGAAAAAACAAAAGGTGACTGTAACAATATTTTTTGGTAATTTTGTACTCTTTCCACAGCTTTCTTGAATCGATGCACTTGGAGTTAAGGCCTTTTTGACACAAGTTTCTGTATTTGATTTACCTTAAGTGAAAGTCAATATCTCCAGATATGATAACCTTTTCATGAGTGTATTTGGACATAAGGCTGTTTTGAAGTAAGAAACTGATGTAACATTTGTAAATATGTAAAAATGCAACGATATATCCCCTTCCTTCCTCTTTCTGTTTACATAAACGGAACCGAGCGAAAAGCGTCTGCGTTGGACACAAAAACTATTGCTTACAGGTATTTGTTAGTATCTATGTAAAAATGTTATTTTTCCAAAAAGTGAACATACAGCTTTTTTGATCCAATGTGACGATGTGAAATTAATTAGTTCAGGTCTAATTAAGATCTGACTCTGAGTTTGTTTACTCTACTGTGAAGTAATCGTAGTAGTAATTTTGAAGTGGTCCAGTTACTATAGTCATTCTGTGTCAATTGGACCCATTTTGGGAAAGTGCCCCACTCGACCATCTCAGATTTTGCTCTAACTTTGTACACATGTTCATTTGGGTTGAAATGAAGTCCTGTAAAATTTTAGCCAATATCTTTACTCGTTCAGTTTCTATGGATCCAAGCACAAGGACTACTTTGTTCGAAGCAACAACGACCAAATTCTTTTTGTGCAATAGAAGTTCCTGTTGTGGAATGGTTGCTAGTTGAAAATGGAAAAAAGAATTTGGTCGTTGTTACTTCGAACAAAGTAGTCCTTGTTCTTGGAGCCTTAGAGACTGAATGAGTAAAGATATTGAGCTAAGATGTTACAGGACTTCATTTCAAACCCAAATGTACATATGTGCAAAGTTAGAGCAAAATCTGAGATAGTCAAGTGGGGACCACTGGTCCACATGACATGGAATGACCCTATACTAGGCTATGAATTTTCTTACACAACACCCTTCTCATAAGAAAATAAATTCAAAATTTTATTGAAATCTGCCCATTAGTATATTTTTGGTGAAATTTCAAAATGTGTGAAAATTGGTCTAAAATTGGGCTAAATGCAAATTCTACTAGTTCACCAGTCCGAGAGTGTAAACATAAAACAAGTTTTCAAACCCGATTATCTCCGGGTTTTATATTGTCTGCTGAAATAATTTTTAGTTGGTAATTTTCTGCAATCTTTCTTTTATTAATAACACATTAAGATAAAATCAATAGATTTCAAGTTACAGACTTTTAATCGACACATAAACGGTCTCTCTCCTAACTCGGATTTTGTCTGTTTTATCCGATATCTGACTTAACAGGGTCCGTAATATCGAGGGTTCACTGTACTTGCTGGCATCCCAACTTTGCTAGTTTTGTCATTCATAGATGCATGAAATTTGAATTGTTGTAAAACTTTCTTTTTAATTTTTTTTTTTTTTTCTTTTAC
>VCCN01001623.1:261712-276963 GCA_006491835.1 Architeuthis dux
CCTGGAGTAGGGAAATAGACAAATATGACTTTAACCCTTCATGTACAAACGGTACTTTTAAGTACCACATGTTTTTTTCGATTTATTTGAGACCTGCGTGTCCTGGTGGTTCTTAAGTCCAATTTCTATTTTTCAATAAAAAATAGTGTTTACCTAAATGTTTTTATTATTCAATGTTAATTACACGGTATTGGCCTCCAAACAAATATAATTACAAAAAAACAATAAACTTTGAAAATGAAAAATATTGAAAATTATTTTCAATTTCAGTGTTCTAGACGTTATAAATATTACAATTCTAAAACTTCAAAATTTAAAAAAAAACTTCAAATTTTTAAATTATGGTTTTTACGAACGTAGTTCCGTCTTGTGTATTGGTGTATGTCTTCTGCTGATGTACATGTTACGGCTGTTTAGGCCATTTTCAACATCTTAACACTAATTACCAAACAAAATTAAAATTTTAAAACGGTCAATAAGTTAATTAATTAATTAGAAAAGTGTAAGACGACGAAAATTAAAATTTTGTAAACGAACAAAAAGAAGAAACAAAAAATGGTACTTTGCTAGTTTCGCGGTCCAGCCTTTTGCGCCATTAAGTTCAAGATCAAAGTGTAGTATCTGGTCTTCTCACGTCAACGAAACATTAACTTTCCGCTTTCAATTTTAAACTTTATTATGGTTGTAAAGGAAAATTTCAAATTAAAATTCATGAAGAAAACAATTAAAATACAACCATGATAACGTTTAAAATGGAACACGACGAAGTTAATGCTGTTCACAGTGCTGCGTTGGCGTTATCATTGACGTGAAGAGAACAGATATAGATACTATACTACACTTTGATCTTGAACTAAATGCCGCAAAAAGCTGGACTACGAAACTAGGACAGTACTAGTGTCCCAAAAAATAAAGAAAGACCAAAACATTTTTAATGTTAATTAAATTTTTGAAATTACACACTGTATTGTTTTTTTTCCTTTTTGTTGTTGTTTTTACTGATCTTGACTAAGTCTGGCACAAGGCACCCAGTGAGGATCGAACTCAACTAGACTAACGAATTATTGACAAATATTGGTCTGTACTGTCTGAGACGATCTTCTTAACCATCACGCAATAGAATACGATGTGGACTTCCTATGGAAGGGTTGATATGAGCACTTATTTATTTACTGAAGCTTTCTTTGTTGAATCAGACACAAGGCCGTGGAAGTGGGGCACTCGGTGAGGATTGAACTCACTACAAGACTAAGATTAAAGAATTATTGGTCGGCGAAGAAAGCTAAGCTTGCGATTGCGAACCAAACCATTTCGTGAGCTTTTACGATAGGAGAGGCTGCCTTCATTATTCTATTTTCTTTTCCTTTTTTAAAAACTAAATCTCTTTCTTTCTCGAGTTAAAAGAAAGAAACATTTAAACAAAGATAGACAAAACTCAGTGGAAGTGGGGGCACTCGGTGAGGATTGAACTCACTAGACTTAGACTAGACTAACGAATTATTGGTCTGGGAGAAAACTAAAAGCTTGCTAACCAAAACCATCGTACGGTAGGCGAGAACGGCTGTCTTCATCTTTTCTTTTTTTTTTAAAACTAAACAATATCTCTTTCTTTTCTCTAAGTTAAAAAAGAAACATTAAACAAAGATAGGCGAGACTCACTGGAACCCTGAGAATGTTGCACACACTGTCAACCCTATTAAAGACACATGTAAGTAGAGCCAGAAGAGATGATCGCACAAGGGACGAGATACTGGTTACAACAAGAGAGAGAGAGAGAAACAGTCGCACTTGCAGTTTGACAGACAGACACACACACGCACGCACTTTGTCGCCTGTAAGCACGCTCTATCTTCTCTCTTTCCAGGGGCAGCTGAAGTAGTAAAAGCTCAGTAATATGTGTGATCCGCCTGTATTACAATAACAAACGTTCGGTTCATTTCCTAAGAACAAAAACGAAACGGAAAATAACTTCAATTATTTTTATATTTTGTGTGTTTAAAACGTAAACGAAAATTTCCGAAATATTATACTACATCAACCAAACTGAAACCCAATAAAACGGAATTTACTACAGAAAGACGCGTTCATGAAGTGTGGCCGCTACTGTGTCTTTTTATTATTCTTCTGTGATGCTCTTATTATTGAAGAAAAAAAAACAAGGGGAAAGCATCAAAGGGGTCCCTAATTTAGGTGGAATATAAATCACAAACAGAGAAAAGAAGGAAACAGAAAAAAGCCGGATAACATTTTTATTTACACACAAATTTACCATCATGGGGAAAAAATCCAGCAAGCTAAAGCCTTCAGAGTTAAACGAACTTGTTGAATCTACTTACTGTAAGTTTATTTTTCTCTTTCTTTTCTTGTTTTGATGTTTTGGGGTTTTTGTTGTTGTTGTGTATGGAATTATAAATTATACTAGTTTAAAGTGCCCTAGACTAACTATATATGAAAAATTCACGGATATTTGAGATTATTTTTTTAGAAAATAAATATTAAAAAAAAAAGTTCCCTACTCCAAAGCTGTTAATAGTGTAAATAAGTGTTTACGCCTGATCAATTTTATCTGAGGTTTTATTAAAAAAAGAGACAAAACTCGTTTAAGTGGAAGGGTCCGTTGTTTCAAATGGTGGGTAGGCGATACCAGCTAAAGAATTGTTACCTTTTAAGTATAAGAATCCATTGTTACGAACAGGGAAATAAACAGAAAAAGTAATACTGTTTATTATCTTTGATATATATATATATATATATGAGAGAGAAATAGATAGAAATTCAAATATATCCATGAATGTTTTCACTGGTAATGGCTAGTTTATTAGTTGACAATAAATGATAGATTTACATACATTGCTTTGTAATAAAACGAGATGTGTTTCTTTTCGCAAACATCTAATGACATCTATACATTGTGTCGTCAGTGTATACAAGACCTGTCAGTTAAAAAGTGTCTCGAAATATTACTTATTTTATACTACTAAATGTAACTTTTTTTTCGTAGCAGCCAAGACTGTGACTTTTTCCTGTGACTTTATTTCCATTCGCGTTTATATTACCTCATAGATTTAGAGTTTTTTTTCCCAACCCATTTCTTAGGTTTGATCATTATTTCAAATAATAATAATAAAACAGAGGACTGAAGACTTGCTGTCACTCAGTCTCCAGATTTCACCACCAGACATCTGGTGTGAACATGCAAATAATAATAATCAGTAGTGCAGCTAGAGATTTTGGGGGAGGGGGCTTGGCTCTGTGAGGGGCCCCTCCAACATTTAGTGAGATTTAATGAAAAAGGAGAATTTGAAAATAACATACATGCAGTATATCCCTTAATTGGTGGAAAAAAACAACCCCAAAGGCTGAATTATTATTTATGCAATTTATATACGTACAAATATATCCTTGTTATTCTATAATGTCAGTAGAAATGCAGTAGGTGGTGAACTATAATTTATAAAGCTCTTGTGGGCCCCGCCATCTATTGGGGAACCAGGGGTCGTTTTCAAATACCCCCACACCCCAAGCTACGCTTCTGTTCATTTGATTATTATTTCAAATAATAATTTGTTTTCCTACTTGTTGATTTTAAATCGTCACTTCTAAGTCTTCTGTGCAATGCTTACTGGATTTTATTTCACCAGGAGGGGGTACAAAAAGTTATATTTGAGCCTAGGTAGGTAGGTACCAGCGTTGCCAATCTCCATATATACCGTATATTTCGACAGATAAGACGACACTTGAAGCATCCAAAAAAACATCCCCAAAATGGGGTCGTCTTATAAGCCGGATACAAAAACAGTGTCTAAACAGTGATCTAAAACTATGAAATTCAGACTGAAATTGGGGGTCTCGTCTTATCTGACGGTCGCCTTATACGCCGAAATATATATCCTGGAGTCCAGTGTTGCCAATTTAGATTTTAAAAGAAACATTTTTTATCGAATCTTAGAGTCCACTGCTGCCAATCTATTTCTTTTTAGTTTTTTTAAATTAAAATTTTTCCAAATTCGAAAAACAAACTCAAAAACATTTCGATTGGTAACACTGGTAGTGGTAGGTACTACTAACTTATGTATTTATTCTTTTAGCTTCTGATTTTACACTTTTTAAAACAAAAATAAAACCTGTCTTTTACACACATCACATTTTAACCTTTATCTCCTCGTTTCAAATGTCCTTATTTAAAAATGTTGACAGCATTAATATCGGCAGTTTTGGGAATAACGTGTAATACTGGGGGCGTAGCTGAGGAAGTGGGGGAGAGATTTTAAATCTCCCCCGGTCCCCGATGGAGGGGGTGGGGCGAAAGCTTTATGAATAGTAGTTCAACTACAGCATAACATTATACAATAACATCTTAGTAAATGTTGGTGGAGGGTGACCCCCACAAGGAGCAAAACCCCCGGGCCCCAAAAATCTCCAGCGACGCCCCCCCCCCTGAATTAAAGCCCCCCTTTTTAAAAAAACGTAACAGGATTGCTATTTTTAGTGGTGAAAGTTTCTAATCAAACGCTAACCAGAATGAGAAAGTAAATTCCGTGTACCTTGAATAGTGCGGTTTTGATTAGAGCGGATTTTGATGTAGTACGGTTATGGTATTGCTGTACAAATTAACGTAACTAAGTATAAGCTGAAAAAGCAAACACATTAAATTATAAGACCTTGAACAGTGCGGTTTTGATTAGTGCAGGTTTGATGTAGTACTGTTAAGGTATTGCTGTACAAATTAATGTAACTAAATATAAGCTGAAAAAAAAAAGAACATTAAATTATAAGAACTTGAACAGTGCGGTTTTGAACAGCATAGAGCAGTGGTTCCTAACCGGGGGGAATTTAGGTAGTCCAAGAGAATTTGCATTGGGGAAAAATTCAGCCCATTTTCACACAGCTTTTACAATTTCACCAAAAAACTGGGCCGATTTCAATTACATTTTCGGGGGGAATTCAATTTTGAATGGATTTTCTTATGAGAAGGGTATTTTTTAAAGAAAAAAAATTATGGAACTATTCTTATTATAAAGCTGTCTAATTATACGCAAAATAAAATAATTATTTGAAATTCTTCCTTGTTGCAACTTGGAAGAGGGTAAGAAAAATGGAAGGGGGTAACTAGTAATCTTATTGACAAAAGTGGGGAATGACTCGAAAAGGTTGGGAACCACTGCGATAGAAAATCTTTAGAACGAATTAACCGCACAATCAAGGTACTTGACGTTGAACTTAAAAAAATTGTCGTTTTGGAGTTGTTTCTACTTTTCAGTTATTTATAGATTTATTATAGAAAAAAAGATCAAAGATACCTTGTTGCGTCTACAAGGCAGTTACTACTAAAGTCTCTTTCTTTCACCTGTGATCTCTCAGTCAAATGTTTTACCACCACTTAGCTCATAGTACCACCAACCGCAATCACTGGGGCATCAAGGACTGAACTCACTAGTCAGTGATGCCAACTCAAAAAATATTTTCGCGCTAATTTGACTGGCAAAAAGCGCGTTTCTTGTTTTGGCATTGCAAAAAAGCGCTGAATTATCGCGCTTGCGCTTAAACATTTTTACCATTTTTAGTGTCTTTTTGGACATTTTTGGTTATTTAAAAAAAATTTAGCGCTTTTTGGCGGTCAAGCTAGCGCTAAATTTTAAAAAAATAGCCAAATATGGCCAAAAACCACCCAAAATACACTAAAAATTGCCAAAATATTTAAACGCAAACGCGCTTATTTAGCGCTTTTTTGAACTGTCAAAAAAAGAAACACGCTTTTTGGCAGTCAAAGTAGAGCTAATTTTTTTTTAAATAGCCAAAAATGGCCAAAAACATCAAAAAGCCATTAAAAATGGCCAAAATGTTTAAGCGCAAACGCGCTTATTTAGCGCTTTTTTGCGTGCCAAAACAAGAAACACGCTGAATCTAACGCGAAACGCGCTATATCGTTAACACTGTCACAAGTCTGTTGTGGCAATAGTCCCCAGTGGTGTAATGCTGTGGGTAACGCATGAGAACGACATTCCCTTCCTTTTTGGGGAAGAGTGAGAACGGCGTCCTCTTTATCAGGGGTTGGCAACCTTTTTGCCTCTGCGTGCCGGGTTGCATATGAATGAGGGACGGCGGGCCAGATAAATGCCAT
Source organism: Architeuthis dux (assembly GCA_006491835.1). Taxonomy (NCBI): domain Eukaryota; kingdom Metazoa; phylum Mollusca; class Cephalopoda; order Oegopsida; family Architeuthidae; genus Architeuthis; species Architeuthis dux. The sequence goes on from VCCN01001623.1 coordinate 267,834, forward strand.
ACAAATGTTTAAAATATAGGAATTATCCATTTAAATACATCTAGTTATAGTTTGCCTAAAATTAATGAATAACGCATCATTTGTCCATAACCAAAGATGCCAATTAGTAATCAAAGAACTTGATTAAGTCGCAATTTATTTCAATCAAGATATCTATTGCATCTATAATAAAGCCACAAATAATCTTTATATATATTTCTTCCTTCGCGAAGCCAGTCAAAATCGTTTCGCGGACCGGATCTGGTTAGCGGGCCGTAGGTTACCTGCTTTAGTCCGGATCAATATACCAGTGGTCACCAACCTGCGTTCGTACAAACCTAAAAGGTTCGCAAACAATGTTTGGGGAGTTCGTGAACAAAAAGGGGTTCGCCAGTAAGGTCTGATCAAAATTGTTAATATTAGGTAAAACATTAATAACACATAAAACATTTCGGTTTTGACAAACATTTCATTTTGTGAACAATGTCGAACCATTTCTGCTCTCCGGAGATTGCTAAGTATTGTTTATATTAACATTCATTATTAATTTACAACGCGATGAAATGGTATTAAAAACAAAGGAAAATGAAAAGATGTCTACGTATATATACTTTCTATTATCAAGTTTAAGGGTTCTTTCTAAGCGTCTCAGTAATATTTGGGGTTCGTATCGTAAAAGAAAGGTTGGAGACCACTGATATATACCACTAATTCTCTATTCGAACTAGAAATGGGAGAGTACGCGGGGGTACGGCGTACACCTAGTTCTCAATTTCAATTTCTTTTTGTATTTTCAATGTCTGGAGTGATGGAGTTCCCCAAAACCAAGCCTTACCGTATACCTAGTTCCCAGAACCCATTTCCATCACTGATTTGAACAATTCACTGATAAGAAAAAATAGCCCGTATATGTCCAAATACTCATCCCATATGGCCTCAAAACGCCTCTGAAATTAGTACCCCCGCGTACCCCCCCCCCCACTTCCATCACTGATGTACACAGATCGACAATGGAACAAGAACGACTAAAACAGACTTGCTCTGATGGCAATTGAAAACGAGGTTCTCAAGAACTTGGAATTTACTGATGTTTTGGAGAAATTTGTTTCTAAGAAATTACACAAAGCAAATGTTTGAATTTTAATTGTCACTTGTAAAATTAAATTAAATTAAAAATTTTCTTTTTCCCCATTTTGAAAATATTAATGGGGGCCTAGCACTACGTGTGGCTCGGGAACCTACACAATCTTAATTCGGCACTGCCGGCAAGGAGCAGGCCCGGCTCTAGGTACTGGCAACACGAGGAATCGCCCAGGGCACCAAGTGCCTGTCACGTGTCTGAGACAGTAAGACTTTTCAAATACAAGTGGGAGAATGAATAAATTAAACAGAATAAAAAGGGTTAAAATAAGAAATTTCCCTGATGTGAAGTCAGATTTTGCAGGAATTTCCGACAATTAAATACTAGAGAAACAATTGGCAAAGGAAATTCTCATGACTTTTCCCCCCATAAATTTATTTTTCTCACTGTAAAACATAAATAAATAAATAAGATAATATAATATTTCAAAGGGCATCGATCTTTAGCTTGCCCGGGGCCCCTGGATCCCTTTAACCGGCCCTGGTAGGGATTGAACTCGCCAGTCTGTCCTGGCAACAATTTAACTTTTATGTAGCACAGTAAAGTAATAATTTAAGTACGTATTTTTAATCATTGTTTTTAGAACGTGTTTTTTTCGGATCACTGAGTTTAACAAAAAAATTAGATTTAATTTTTATGTTTTTTTTTCGTATCGAATCGTATGGTATCGGATTTTTTTTATCGGATCTCATCATTTCAGTGACAATTACTAAACAACTTTATTTTAAAAGATTTTTAAAAACTTATTGCTCTCAAAAGCTTTGAATAACATTGTAAAAATTAAACAATGACTGATTAAAAATACGTAGTTAAATTGTTTACGCTGCTATGCTGCTTGATACGTAACCAACGTCTTCATTAAGTTTCATAGATTAGCGACATCAGATACCGTGAGAAACCAGCTGAATTTTATCTTGTTATGAATTGTTACGGCTATGAAATAGACACGGCTAATTAATTAGTTGGTTGCTATGAACTCGCCGCTATGAATGTTCCGTAATTCGTCTATGACAGGGGTCGGGCTAAAAGCGGCCGGCCGTTTCATTTTATCATTGAATATTAAAAGGAAAAAGTTATGTAGTTTTAACAAGAGAATAGGAAGAGAGAAGACAGAAAGGAAAGTTAGGTAGTTTAATAAGAGGGTAGGAAGAGAGAGAGAGGACAGAAAAAGTTAGGTAGTTTAATAAGAGGGTAGGAAGAGAGAGAGAGGGGACAGAAAAGTTAGGTAGTTTAATAAGACGGTAGGAAGAGAGGAGTCAGAAAGGGTTAGGTAGTTTAATAAGAGGGCAGGAAGAGAGAAGACAGAAAAGAAAGTTAAGTAGCTTAATAAGAGGGTAGGAAGAGAGAGAGAGAAGACAGAAAAGAAAGTTAGGTAGTTTAATAAGAGGGTAGGAAGAGAGGAGTCAGAAAGGGTTAGGTAGTTTAATAAGAGGGTTGGAAGAGAGAAGACAGAAAAAGAAAGTTAAGTAGCTTAATAAGAGGGTAGGAAGCGAGAGGACAGAAAAAGTTAGGTAGTTTAATAAGAGGGTAGGAAGAGAGAGGACAGAAAAGGTTAGGTAGTTTAATAAAAGGATAGGAAGAGAGGGGACAGAAACATTTAGGTAGTTTAAGAAGAGGGTAGGAAGAGAGGGGTCAGAAAAGAGAGTTAGGTAGTTTAATAAGAGGGTAGGAAGAGAGGATTCAGAAAGGGTTAGGTAGTTTAATAAGAGGGTTGGAAGAGAGAAGACAGAAAAAGAAAGTTAAGTAGCTTAATAAGAGGGTAGGAAGCGAGAGGACAGAAAAAGTTAGGTAGTTTAATAAGAGGGTAGGAAGAGAGAGGACAGAAAAGGTTAGGTAGTTTAATAAAAGGATAGGAAGAGAGGGGACAAACATTTGGGTAGTTTAAGAAGAGGGTAGGAAGAGAGGGGTCAGAAAAAGTTTCGTAGATTAATAAGAGGGTAGGAGAGGGGAGAAGAGTAATTTAGGTAGTTTACCGAGAGGACAGGAAGGTCTTCGCATATGAAACTAATCCATGTCTTACAAATAATTCTTCGAACGATTGAACTCCTTGTTGTTGTTTCTGAAATTTAATTCTAACCACCCATTCTGTGTGAAAAGGTTCCTTATTAACTGCTTAAGAATCCGAGCAGGGTCCGTTAATAGTACACCGACATTGGAGGGGGGAGAGTTGCCAAGTTATCAGGCAAGCATTCGAAAGAAATGGATACCCGCCCCATACTATGACCAGGAAAGGGAGGGCCGAGAATACTACTACTAAGGTTTCATCTCCAACACCCCCCACCCCGATGCACATACCCTACCAAAAAAAGATTGGGGACGAATTCAAAAAATCTGTAATGGTTACAATATCAGTTGTTTTCAAACGTCACACAATCCGAGGTCTGCTAAGCAATGTGGGCCTTACTCGTGACCCGAAACTGATGAACAACTGTATTTACGTCATCCCCTGTAAATGTGGTATCATCTACACGGGAGAAACAGGCCGCCCCCATAACGTCAGACTTGATGAACATAAAAAAGCCATAATCAGTGGCGAGATAGAAAAATCGGCAACGGTCGATCACATCTGGAGAGAGAAAGGCGACCACCTTCCTCTCTGGGGGGAAGTTCAGATTATTGACAGAGAACGCTGTTGGACGCAAAGAAAAATCAAAGAAGCAGCTCATATCAACATGTTGACTGAATGCATTAGTCAGACAAGTGCAGAGTTCAAACCCGATGTGGCTTCCGCTGCTCAACAGACCCAAACCCGACAAGACAAAGACAAAGAAACACTCGAATCATACGTTATAAGGGTTACCCTCTTTGAAATTAAAAACTTCAGTTTACCCCATCACACTCGGATATTACACCTGAAGAAGGCCGAAGAATGGATCGGCTGAAACGTCGTGTTAACAACACAAACAACAAGAAGGAGTTCAATCGTCTGCTGCTAATCCATGTAGTCTTCGTGGCCGATTGGTAAAAGCAGCTAGGCGTAAACTAGTCTCCATCTGGCAATGAGGGGGTGAGTTCGATTCTCACCGAAGGCTTACTCTTTAATTCCGATTGCGCCGTTATTCTTTGCCATAGAAACAGTGGCCCGAATTAATAAGTTGTATAAAAACAACTAAAATTAGGATGAAGGTAAAAACTAGTCAAATTTAATAAAATGTGGTGTGTTACAATACTTCATCCAATAATAATAAAGATTGAACGATTTGTCTTCTCAAAACTATAGAAAATAATCCATGGCAGTATAACTTTGAGATATAAACATGAACGGACAACACAGATTGGAAGGGATAAGGGAGGGTATGAGAAGATACATGCAAAAGGTGAGAGAAGAGCAGAGGCATGAGATAATGGATAATCTTAGTTGTCAACACCTATGGAATTTCCACGGGTTCAGCTTGTGTTTATAGTGGATTTTACAAGACTTGGACCAATTTTTGAATAAATCCAAGAATTCACCCCCTCTCTATCTTTTCCTTTGGCGTGACTAGAGATTTGGGGGCCTGGGGAGCTTGGCTTGGCCCCCTTCAACATTTAGTGAAATTTGATGAAAAAGGAAAATTTGCAATAAATAGACATGCCCTATCACTTAATTGGTGAAAAGCAACCTCAAAGGCTGAATTAGTATTTTGCAATTCATGTATGTACAAATATATCCATGTTATTGTATAATGTCAGTAGAAATTCAATAGGTGAACTACTATTTATAATGCTTTTGGAGCCCCCCTTCATTGGAGGCCCTAGGGGGCGTTTTCAAATAGCTCCCCCTCCTCTCCCTCGGCTACACCTGGGGGGGGGGGCGTTAGAGTGTGCTCTTTCCAATTAGCATTTTTTTCTGGGAAAGAATCAGCAGCCATAATCGATTTTCTCGGAGTCATTTCCTTTCTAATTGGAAAATTGTTTTAGAATTAATGTTTTCAGTAAATTTTGTTCACAACCAGAAAGCACACCGAGAGCGCACCCCTCTGCCAACGCTATTGTCAGGGGAAGTAAATTGTGGTGCATGGATCCGCCTTCAAATCTAATCAGTTCTTCCGTAAACCCATTGCACACACTCCCACGAAATTTCATTGAAATTCGTGAGATATTTCGGAGGTATCGTGTGGACAGACATGAACTTTTTGCGATATTATGTGGTGTGGACATATAACTACGAAGAAGGGGAGGTAATTGTACATGGATCCACCCCAAATTTAATCATTTCTTCCGTAGCCTATTGCCTACACTTCCATAAAATTTAATTGAAAACTTTTGGGGATATCGTGTGGACAGACATGAACCTTTTGCGATATTATGTGGTGTGGACATATAAACTACGACGAAGGGGAGGTAATTGTGCATGGATCCATTATTACGTAGCCTATTGCCCACACTTCTACAAAATTTAATTGAAATTCATTGAAAACCTTTGGAGATATCGTGTGGAAAGACATGAACCTTTGACTATATTATGTGGTGTAGACAGAGGAGGCAATTGTGCATGGATCCACCCCAAAATTAAATCACTTCTTTCCTAATCTATTGCCAACTGTTCCGGAACATTTCATTGACATTCATTGAGAACCTTCGGAGATATTGTGTGGACAGTCATGAGCGTATAAATCAAAATCAAATCAAAATTTGACTACTTCTTCCTTACCCCATTGCCCACCCTTCCACAACATTTAATTGAAATACATTGAGAACTTTCGGAGATATCGTGTGGACAGACGGAAAGACGGACGCGACGGAATGCATATACTTCCCCAACTTCGTTGGAATAGGTAAATAAAACAGTTTTTTTTTTTTATCCCTGGCGGAAAAAAGGCCAGGGACTATCATTCGCTATGGGTGTCTGTCGTCGTTGCAGTGTGGCCGATTCAGTGCCTTTTTTGTTTTGGCAGTGCAAAAAAGCGCTGAACATTTTTGCCATTTCCTGACTATTTTGACCATTTCTAGTGTCTTTTGGGCCACTTTTGGCCGTTTCTGGCAATTTAAAAATAATTTAGCGCTTTTTGGCAGTCAAACTAACTAACTTTTGAGTTGGCAACACCGCGCCGTTGTCGTCTGTTTTGTCCTTTTCTCAATTGGATAACTTCGTTATTCCATAATATATTTCAATTAAATTTTGTATGTTGGCTTGTGGGGAGATTCTACCTTAGGGATGGTGAGTTATGACTGATCCGATTGTTTGTTTGCATTGTATAAACAAAAACCTTGTTTTTCTTTACAATTGGGAACATTTCTCAAACCTTCGGCTATAATGTTGTTTGTTTACATTATTTTATAAACAAACAACATTATAGCTTAAAAATAGTCTTAAAAACGTTATATATTTTCAGTAATCAGGTGCCCAAAAACCTGTATAACAATTTTTATTCTAATCGGTTCAGCAGTTCCGAAGTTCAATATTGTTTGCTGACATATCGTTATTTAGATAATATGTAAATAACAATATGCAAAAAATATTGAACTTGAACTGAAACTATATAACGTTTTTAAGAATGTTATGGTTTGAATAAAAAGAAATCAGGTCTCTCGGAGTTAACGGTTCTAATAAACAATTAATTGCCACTCTGGTAGTTCAGCATACCATATTATATCGGCTCATATCGCACACAGATATGCGATCTGTCTTTTTTTTCTAAGTACGAATTTTTTTTACACAAAGACGAAAATTCAAAGAAGCCAGGCGAAACAATCTAACAAACAATCCAATTTATTTAAATTCAAAACAATAACAGGTCTGGTTAATCACCCAATAAAAACCGTCACGCGACCAACCTGGAGGTGATCAATTAAAAGATCAATGAATAAGTTAATTCTCTCGCCTTCTGTTGGGAAGTGATCATTAAAAATGTCTGAATTTTCAAAGAAAAAACAAGATTAAATGCTGCTGGACACAAATTAACGGATCAATTTAGCATAAACTTACATTGCAAATTGACTCCCCCCACACACTAAAACCACTATTCATAAAGGTTTTGGGGGACCTAGAAGTAAATACAATAGTATTTGCCTTTACTAGAGGGAGTAGGCCCCCTCAAAATCGTAATCCTACGCCAACTGCCCCCCAGGCACCCCCACTGGCCTAAATGGACCACAGACAGCATAAAGTGGATAGGTTCAACTTTTTCAGAACGTCAACATGAGTTTACTTCAGTTTTTAAGTGAGTCTGCTTAGCTATCTATGTATGTTTCACGCGCACAGGCCGCACCAATGAACATTTAAACATTTACTCCTTGTTATGTCTTCAAAATACGTTTTTTCTTCTTTTAGACATCCCCCCCGTTTTTAGGGGGGGTCAATTTACAATGTAAGTCTATGCTAAATTGGTCACTTAGTTTGTGTCCGGCAGCGTTCACGCTTGTTTTTTCACAACCCAACATAAGGCGAGAGAAGTAATTCATTCATTGATCACCCGTTTTTCCAATTTTTTAATTGATCACCCCCAACACGGCATACTGCCAAAAGATTTTGGTCAGGTGACTGTTTCTAGTGACTGTTTTTCTTTTCCTTATTTTTCGCTCAAGAACCCCTCCCCCCTAAAGTAAATATGTCTTTGACGATGTTTTTACTGACCGAAATCTCAACACAAATATTTGGAAACAATCGTTTCTTTCAGGTCGTCATGGGGTGAGCTGCACCCTCCATTCATTGGTCCTGGGTGAGGTTTTTCAAATGACTCTTTCTCTTGCTATGAGGACTTTTTGAAGCATTTCCTCCTGCCGCAATATGGTATTTCGCCAAATAATCAAATTTTAACTTTTGGGATAGAAATCCAAGAGAAAACAACAGGTTTGGTTAGTCACTCAATAGAAACTGTCACATAACAAACGTCTTTTGGCAGTATGTCGTGTTGGGGGTGATCAATTAAAAGAATTGGTGATCAATGAATAATTTACTTCTCTCGCCTTTTGTTTGATCACTCAAAAGTCTAAATTAAAAAAACAAAAAAAACAAGCGTGAATGCTGCCGGACACAAACTAAGGGAACAATTTAGCAAAAACTTACATTGTAAATTTAACCCCCATTAAAGACTTAGTTGGGTGGAATTTAAAAAAACAACAACCGAAACGTTTTTTCTAGACATAATAAAGATTAATGTTTAAATTGTCAGCCCTCTAGCTCTATTGGTGCGACCTGTACGCGTGACACATACATAGCCAGCCGAATCACTTAAAAACTGAAGAAACCTATTTTGACAGTTTTGGTTGACGATTTCTAACAATGGAGACAGGAAATAAATGTTTCTATAGATTTCAAAAATAGATCCTCCCCACTTGGAAGATTGGCGCAACATAATCTTACTTCCATTTGGCCTTGTGCTGTACTAAGTAAATAGTTGTGGGCAGGGCCGGATTAATAGAAACTGTCACAATTAAAAAATGGAGAAAGGGGTGACCACTGAAAGGCCCTAAGTTTTTAAAAAATACGCATAAATATTAGGATTTTACTTGTATAGTAAAGTAATACATTTTTTCATTTGTTATACAGCCAGAGAATACAACAAATATGTATGACATTTCAGTTATAGTATTACTTTGTTTTCGTTTTGATCTTTGTGCTGTGGCTATGAATTCGGTTTCAAATAATTTTGTATTTATGCGTCATATATGTACAGTATCGCCTATAAATAAGTATACCCCTACCACTTTTTTATAGAAAGTTAATTGTCTTCTAAACCAAACATAGCAGGATTTTATTATTTCTAGTGGAACATTACACAATGAAAACAGATATTATCAGGTATTATTTATGACCAAACTCTACAGCATTGAAACTCAAAAATATTTTTGTCGTAGTGTTGTACTCATTTTTGGACGGCAGCATATTCATATTTTTAGCAGAAATATGAAAAGATGAATCAGTCAATAGAATTTTCAAAAATTTCAAAAAAGGAAGTGGTTAAATAAATTCTTGAATTTATTCCAAAATAAAACCAATTGACACGACCGAAACGCACCGGAAAAGTAACAGCGGACGTCCATATTTTTTCGTAGTGTTGTACTCATTTTTGGACGGCAGCATATTCA